>BQNB010103633.1:0-23993 GCA_026074375.1 Tanacetum coccineum | reverse complement strand
GCGTATATAGAGTGTAAATGATTACAAGAGTTTTCCCATTGATTAGAGCACTTTGCAGGACCTTTTTGGCTTCTTAGATCTTCTGGAAATCAAACTTGGTGGCTAAAAGCAAACCCTAAATCGTGTTTAGGGTTTGGTATTTATAGACTCCGAAAATTGGCCGATACGACGTATTGGAACTCAATACGGCGTATCGGGATTTGCTTGGTGTAGGCTCCACGAATAAAATATTCTAGAATTTTCTTAAGTAGGTTTGGATACGCCATATCCACTTTTCGAATACTCCATATTCATGGATACGCCATATCCGCTAAAAATGTGTTTTTTCTTGATTTTTTGACCAACGTATCATATACGTATATATACGGCATATTCTTCAAAGTCTTTAGATACGGTGTATGCTTCTTGAATGATACGGCATATAGGGTTGGATTCCTTGAAGTGCGCGCTATGTTCTCAATCAATCAGTTATATCATTCCTAATTTACATTTATTACTGTATCTTTGAATACTTATCCAGCTAGATGCTGCATATGGAACCAAATTGATACGCTATATTAGGAATTGGTCAAATACGCTTTCTTGTGAAGTTTTGGCGTTGATACGCCGTATCTCTTTATCTGGATATGGCGTATGTGTCAGAAATTAGCAATCTTAAAATGTCTTCGTTTTAGCTCTAAATTATGCGCCTTTTAGCTTTTCTATACAAAACACTCCTGAATTACTGCATTTATCAACTTTAAAGTAATTAAGTATTAAATCATGCAATAATTATATAAAAGTAGGCAAAACAGATGGGATAAATGATATAATAAAGTGACGTTATTTGATGTCATCAATGTGCGTGAATGGAGTGGGAAGGTGTTGACTAAAGGTTAACAAAGTCGGTTTAAATTAATATATCGTATGCACTGACGATGACAAGCATGGTATGTTAAAATGATGTGCATGTGATCCTATAGGGACAAAGGTAGATGATTGTGAATTCATAGATTTGTTGGGTGTTTTGTTGGTTGTCAATGTTGACGAACAAAGGTGTATATGTGAAATGAGGTGATAGTTTTTTCATGGTGGTAACATATGGGTTGTTAGTTCTTATACGGTGAATGAAAAATGAAAGACACAATAATGTGGCTCCTCAATAACACTCAAAGCTTGGATATCATCTTTGTGTTCTTCACTTGCTAGCAAGTGGAAATTATTGGATGGTTATAGAGAAGGTGTAGGATGTTCTTGAGGAGATAATTTCATGGAGTTTATATGTAAGGACCAACATTTATTGGTGACGTAATTTGTTATGAGTATAACAGTTATGAGGATTGTATTTAAGAATGTGACGCATTTCATTTTGAAATTCACTTGACTTTTGACAATAGAGGCAAATATGCTTATGAGTGTCGGGATATAAGGATGACATGTTGATCTATAGAAGGACATCAAGTTTGGCATATGTTTGTGTATTGTGAAAAGTGGTTCAAAAAGAAAGGTGTGAATAGTAAAGACTCTATGTGTCAGAAGTGTTTTCCCTCTTACTTAATCCATGCTCATCTAGACATAAGGTGAGGAAAAATAAAGATAAATAAAGAAGAGGACAAATAAGGACGAAATGCTTGATAATCTCACGACAGATGATGATTAGCATACGACGAACTTCATCCATGAAGTTATGTAGCTCTTCTCGAGCATTACGAATGCTCATAGAACAATCACACGACGAGGTATGAGGTTGTCTTAAAGGTGGTAGCAGAAATGGTGGACGAAAGATATTAGCCATCTATATAATGGTAGATGCATGATTAAGGTTTTTTGGGAAACGAATTAGACATGAAAAATGAGTGACAAACTCGTTTATGGTTAAGACGTAGATCCTTAAAATAGGAGAAGGTTGATATAGTAACAAATAAGTTAGAATGAGTTATCATAAGGAGTTTTGAGTATTTTTACCATTTACGGTGAGTAAAAGATAATGATCGAGGTGATTTAAACAAGAACCGTTAGAGATTAAGACAGTTAAGTATTTTGACTCGATAGGTTCTAGGACATGAGGTAATGTTGATCCCAATAGAATAGATCTTGCTTAGCTTGTATAAGGCTAAGTTGTATTGAATAAATCCAAAACAACTATGATTGAAACTTTGATTGTGAATATCAAAGACTATGCGGAATCTCGTCAATGATACTGAGAAGAATTTCAATGAAACAGTAATGAATAAGATCAATAACAAATAGTTTACCAAACTTTTAGCCTCATTACAATACGAACACTCTTAATAGTGTTAGGGTTTACAAAACCTTGAATCTAATCGACTTAGACACTTTTCTAGAGTATACCCTAGGACCTCCTTTTATACACCAAGGAGTCCTAACAGGTTTACAATATATTCCTAAGTTATCATGATCTTCTATTCAAATAACTTATACGTATCTTTTACAATAATATCTCATTCTTATCACATAAGCAGTACTAACTTGATCTAACAGTACTAACTTATACAAACAGTCTTAACTTGAGCAGCATCAATATTACTCTAATAGTAGTAACTAACACTAACAGTAGTAACTTTTGTGCTAGCAGTACTAACTACTTAGAATATTTTCTTTAGTTTTCACCAGTAGTAGAAATCATAACCAACAACATTAACTTTAATATGAGCAACAATAACTTCAAGCAGCATTAAGAAGCTTTTAATCCCAACAATCCTCCCCTAAACTTGATGTTCATCTTCTGAATCTTCAAGTTTCTTGATTAAAAGTTTTATCTTTACTAGGAGGATGCTTCCAAACATTTCATTCAGGTACAAAGCCTTTCTTAAGCTGTTTCTTGACAAATCTAAGAAGATCAAATGCCATTTCACACTCATAGTCAATTTAAAGCTTTACATTATCAAACATCTGATGTAGTGTGTGCTTTGTAAGTGGATACATCTTCTCAACCAGTAGATAATATGGTATGGACTGCATTGTTACACAATGAACTCCACAAGAATCAAAAAGCTTCCAATTCAACACTTTAACTAATCCTTGTTGATTCTTCCATATACTATCTTCAACATGATGTTCAAACATGGTCTTCAAATTAAGATGTAAGAAAGTATCCATGTAATCCACTAGCCATGTCTTCTTAAATCTAGCTTTGACTATCCTCCAAAGAACTTCCAAATATTCTCTATCAAAGTTCTTAAGCATTTTACTAAAAGTCAAATACATCTAAGTCTTACCATCTGCTCTGATAATTTAAAAGAAGCTTTTCTTCCCTTCTTGATAGATCTTGTAGTCAACAATTGGAATTTTGATAGACAAGGGTGTAGCATCAATAGTTACATCATCTCCATCATTTGGAATAATCTCAAAGCATTGTTTAAGATCTTCTTTCTCCTTATCATCATCCATCTTTTGCTTCTTGGTAGACTCTTGTTGAAGATCTTCTCCTTCTCTCTTTGAACTTCCTTATGCTCTTGTCTTACTTCCTTTCACCAACTCAGAATCCATATCTACAAATGAGTCTATCCAACTCATGGTCTTGTCAAAAGCTTTTTAAACTTCATCAAAGCTTTTGTTCTTCAACTGATTGTGAGTGAATCCAGCTATGTTTTTCAGATAAGTACACATTTGATTCCTCTTTTGAGCTTTGGTTGGTGGTTTTCTTCTTTGCTCTTCTGCTATAAGTCTTGCAAAATGCTTTTTCCTTTTATTCATGATTTCTACAAATAGCTTTGACCTTTCTTCAATGGTCAACTCTTCCTGTTCTTGTGCCTGTAATCTTACAGCTAGCTCATAATCTGCATCTATCATAGCTTGAACATCATTCCATTCAAAAATGTTTGCATCTTCTTCTCTTTGCTTTGCCCGCCTTTCCTCTTCTTCTAGTTCAGCTTACATTTGAGCTTGCAATCTTTGAGCAATTTCCTCATCAAACTTGATCTGGTCCTTTTTCTTTAATGGCTTTTCTTGTTCAACCATCTTACCCTTACCTTTGTCTTTAGGATCATGTTGTTGAGGTGGTACTGTTGGTCTTGTAGCAGTCTCACTAGGTTCTTGCATAACCACTCCTCTTACCTTTGATTTCTCACTCTTCATTTTCATAAGAGTCTGAGCAATTATAAGATCTTCATCTTCAAAAATAGTTGTTGTTATTGGAGGAGTAATTGGTTCAGCAGTACTAACAGATACACCAGCAGTAGTAACTAGTGCACTGACAGTATTAACTTCAGTACCAGCAGTATTAACTGTATTACCAGTAGGAACTTCATCTGCAGCAGCACTAATCACCTGCTCTGCATCTCCTTCAACATCTTTGAACACTTCATCCATATCTGCATCAAAATCTTCATCATCAAAATCACTTTCTTCAAAGATTAAACTCTGTTTTCCCTGTTTCAAATTCCTCCCATGTTTGGATGCATCCTCCTCACCCAAACTTTTTCTTCTAGAGGTACCAATCTTGAATAAATTCATCCCTGGAGTTCTTGACCTTTTTCTCTTTTCTAGCTTGTTGACTCTCTTCTTCAAATTAGCAATCTCCTTTGCTTGAGCAGTCTTTGTTGTCTCCAAGTCAAGAACTTCATCAGACAGTTTTGTACAAAGGTCCATTAATTACTTAAGTTTTAGTCTATCCTCCCCACTTCCATGTATGTTAACTCTTGAGAGAGGTGGGTCATTCTACTATTTAGATGCAGTCTCAAACCTAGTTTGAGCTTTTTCATTCTCTAATATGGTATCTTATAACCTAGGACCACTACCTGAACCAGTTCCTTGAGGAATAGGTGCATTAAGTGTTGCCATAGATTGAGTCCTATTTATGTTACCACTGTCCTGCTCTACTTCTAAGCTAGAAGCAGTAGTGGCAGCCCTGTCCATTCTGTCTTCCCACTCCTCAGTGACAGTCTCATCTGCTACAAGGGGAATAGGTCCACTAGACTGAGATATATCAGTGGCCCTTTTGGCTTTCCTAGGTCTTTGAGTCTTTTTGGGTTGAGATGATGATGGAATAGTGATTGGTTCTTTAGTAGATGGTTGAACAGATGTGGATGTATGTTGGGGATCAGTGGGTTGTCTTGACCCTTTACCCATATCTGCTTCCTGTGCCGGCATAGATGAAAACAATGGTGTTACAGTCCCTGAAAAATCTTTTCTTTTTTTTCTCATGTTTGCAAAAATCTTTTTAGTATGCGAAGGTGTATCATAAACTGCATTAACTTTTGAAAGATTTTCAATTTGTTTGTTCAAAAACAGTTGTAAAAACGTTAGATACATTATAAACTTTTTAGAACTATCCAAGTTCCTCATCATACCATCAAAAATCAATTTAGAAAAATTAAACTTTTGATTTGTAGCCAAACATATAACTGCAGATGCAATATTAGTACCAAATTCATTCCAAGCAGTTGATTTTGAACTTAAACATTATAAGATGGTATGTATAAGATACTTCCATTGAGGGGAAAAGTAAGGTTTATAAAAAGTAAGTTTCTAGTGTAAGCTGTTCAAAGATGGGAGCATTGGATAGACAATCAACACCTTCAGCATCTTCCAGGTGAAGATCTCTTCTTACAATGGATTCGGTTATGATCACTTTCTTCCAATCCACTAGGGCTTGTAACTGTACTTCCTCATTGACAGTTTTCACTTTTACAGTAGCCTAAAATTGTTCAATGCATGAAGTATATATAGTAGGATTGATCGTTAGTGCATACTTGATAGGGTTTGCATTCAGAAAATCAACAATTTGCTTAAACCCTTCACTTTCAGCGGGTTTAGATAAAAAACGACCATGTTGTGAGTATCAGCAAACTTTAGAGTCGACATTGTGTTAGGTTTTGATGATGAATGATAAAGTTGAGTTAGGGTTTGTGATTAGAGAGTATATCAGAGACTGAAATTGATTAAATGAGTGATTGAAACCCTTGATCGAAGTATTTATGAAAATACCCTCAACAACATTAACTTGAACCAACAGTAGTAAGTTATGCCTGGCAGCATTAACTTATGCCTAACAACATTAAGTTATGCCACCAGTATTAACTTATGCCTAGCTGCACCATTGTTTCTGGAGACATGGTCTAAAACTTTGTGCTTTGGTCTCCAAACCTAACATGCTGAGGCCTTAACAACATTTTTCTTGTTTCCCTTAACAGCACTACGAACTTCTTTTGGTCTAGAAGTATTAACTCTTAAAACCTTAACAGTATTAACCTTTTTAGTGAAATTACTGTTATTTTGTTAAAATGCCTTCTAGAAGTTGAATATGCACTATTAATAACATTTTTCATGGGTCCTGCATTATTCACTGTTGTTCTTGGTTGAACAGTATTAACTGGTCTAGCAGTATTAAGTGAGATTAGGCCAGACCTAGTTAAGACTGTTCTTGGAACCATGTTCCTTTTTGGACTGGGGTGAGTTAATTTATAGAAATTCTGTTTGTTCACCCTTTGAACATTATTCCAAACTGGTTTTGCAAATCTTCAATTATCATACCAGTTATTGCAATCATTCTTCAAATGATCAAAACTACCACACACATGACAAGCTTTGTTGAACATCTCAAAATTACTCCCTAATTTTTTAGACATCTGTTGGTTCCAATTTCTCCTGTTTCCTCTCGGACTAGGTATGTTTTGCCTATTTTTATCAACTGATGTTTTCCTAGGAGATTTTACTTGCTTAGTAGACTTAACAAAGTTTATCTTAGCAAAACTAGGTTTATTAAACATCTCAACTGTTTTAACCTTAGACACATTTTCTTCATCACTATCAGATACCCAATCCTCAATAATTAGGGCTCCACTTTCTTTCCTATCAGTTTTAGGTTCATTAGTCTCAACAGTAGGCTTCTCAACTATAGACTCACTAACAGACTCATTAACATCAACAAAATCATCTAGACTAGGATAAACTAAATCAGGTTTTGGTGGCATAAAATTCCCAGTATAGGGAGATGGGATAGCATTATACCCTAATCTTGTTTTACACTTATCCATTATCTGACTGTCTAGAAGTTTACTTAGGCTTTTTGATGATTTTTCAAATTTTTGTACTATAAGTTAAACCTCATCTTTTTCTTTTGTAGCCAACTCTAACTTCCTTTTAAGCTCTGTAATATCTAAATCTCTTAAATAGATTTCATGTTTTAATAGTTTTATATCTTCCTCATATAAAGACTCATTGTTCTTAAAGACTAATAGTCTAGCTTCTATAGATTCTAAACCAGTTTTATAAGAGACGACACTTATCTTAGTTGTTCTTAATTCTTTAACTAATTGTTCATTTTGTTCTTTTAGATCTTTTACACATTCTAAACAAGATGAACAACAATTTGAGTCATTAGATACCTCAGAGTTTGTAGAAGAACTTAAATTTGTTGAAGAATAAGCCATGAGAGCAAATATGGTTGGACCTTCTTCTGCTTGGTCACTCCAATCATAGCCAAAGCCATCACACTGAGACACTAAGTCATTTGAAGTAGTTTCCTCCACTAGCACAGTCCTTCTAGTAGGCTCCCTTTTCATGCTGTCTTGATTCTTGGGTGCCCTACACTCCCTTGCAAAGTTTCCTCTCTTGTGACAATTGAAACACTCTACCTTGGACTTGTCAAACCTAATTCTTTCTTTGTTGACCATGTCCATATTCCTTCCAGTATTCTTCAGGAATCTTCTTGCCCTCATAGTCAGCATAGCAATGTTCCACCTCAAGCCCATCTCTTCTAGATCATCAGGATGGATTTGTTGTAGATCTTCATTATCAAGCTGTGGAATACTTGGTTGGCTAGCAAAGAAGGAATAAATCACAGCATCACTCAAATTTTCAACAGTTGTTGAGCTATCAACAACACCCTGAGTGCTAGCAGTATTAACACCCTGAGCAGTATTAACTACTCTAGTTGCACTGTTAGTGCTGCTAGAGGACAAAAAGGCCACATTGTGTGAGTTTGTAGTTGAGCTAGATGTCCCCTTGACCTCTGATTCATAGGCCTTTAGATTGTTGAAGAGGTCATCCAAACTTAATGTCTTAATCTCTAGTTTGTTCCTCCATACAATAGTATGCATAGTCCATTCTTGTGATAAACTTCTCAAGAACTTCTAATTGATGTCTTCTTGAGGGATAACTTTACCATGCATCTCTAGTTGACCAATTAGCTTTTGAAGCCTTTCGTAAGTTTGCTTAATTACTTTTGTGCTAGATGCAGCAAAGTTTTCATATTGCTACTTCAGTAGATTTTTTTGAGTTTTATTTGTAGCAGTATTATCTCCAAATCTGTTCTCAATAGCCTGCATCAGTGTCTTAGCATCCTTGTATGAGTTGAACTTTAATTGATGATCATTAGGTAAGGCCATCAACAACGTGCTTCTTGCCTTCAACTCTGGCCTTCTTTGTACCTTCTCTTCAACACTTATAGGAGGGATAAAAGTTTCCTTACCATCAATAGTTTTTGTTACTATAGGTACATTACCATTTTCTATGATCTCTCATAGAGTGTAATCAATGCACTGTAGATATTGCTCTATCCTCATCTTCCAGAGATCATACTCATCAGGTTGGAGTATGAGTAGCTTGATTGTTTGAGTAGATTAAGAATCCATTGCTTCTTGAAAAAGTAGATCTTGTGTGTAGTAAAGTTTCTTCTTATTCAAAGCTTCTAACAATCTCTGATACTACTTGTTGATCCTAATAGAATAGATCTTACTTAGCTTGTATAAGGGTAAGTTGTATTGAATAAATCCAAAAACAACTATGATAGAAACTTTGACTGTGAATATCAAAGACTATGCGGAATCTAGTCAATGTTACTAAGAAGAATTTCAATGAAACAGTAATGAATAAGATCAATAACAAATGGTTTACCAAACTTTCAGCCTCAATATAATACGAACACTCTTAATAGTGTTAGGGTTTACAAAACCTTGAAGCGAATCAACTTAGAGACTTTTCTAGAGATAGATATATGATTCTATACCCTAGGACCTCCTTTTATACACCAAGGAGTCCTAACAGGTTTACAATATATTCCTAAGTTATCATGATCTTCTATTCAAATAACTTATACGTATCTTTTACAAAAATATCTCATTCTTATCACATAAGCAGTACTAACTTGATCTAACAGTACTAACTTATACAAACAGTCTTAACTTGAGCAGCATCAATATTACTCTAACAGTAGTCACTTTTGTGCTAGCAGTACTAACTACTTAGAATATTTTCTTCAGTTTTCACCAGCAATAGAAATCATAACCAGCAGCAATAACTTTAATATGAGCAGCAGTAACTTCAAGCAGCATTAAGAAGCTTTTAATCCCAACAACCCATGCTTAGCTTTTACCAATTTCTACAGGGTTTCCAAATCTTTCCTGTCAAAGCTTTTGAGCATATGACTGAAGACTAAGTACATCTTTAACATGTTTCTTGTTTGTGTAGCTGATTGTAAATCTCTAATCACTTGATTAAGAGGATGATCTTTATGAATTATTGTAGTTAGAATAGGACTGACTTAGATTGTTGTATCCAAATTATTCATGTCAGCCTCTGCACCAACATCTTCATTATCTCTTGAGAGGTCAAATATGCTTATATCTTCCAAAGCAGGCATATTTGGATCATCTGGAAGTTCAATGCTTGTTTTTCCACCAACACCATTAACTCCATTTGTGCTAGCAACATTAACATTGTTAGTGCTGTTAACATTATCATCCTTCTCTTGATCAATACTTTCACTATCTTTTCTTGGATCTTCATCAACCTTCTTCTCATCATCACTTGAAGGTTTGGATCCATCATCTTGAGAACTCTTTGGATCTTGGGAAAATGGTGGATCAGCAGGCCATAATGGTAGCAAAATGTAATTTTTGACAGGTTCTGTCTCCTTTCTAGCTTGACCTGCATTATCACTTACTTTTGTACCTGCAAAACCATTAGACTGTGTACCTTTTCCTGTGATTTTCCCTCCTTTGGGGTTCCTTCCAAAAGCAACATATCCTCCATCTAGTTCTTCATAGTCTGTAAGATAGGAAATGTTCCCTGTCATGTGCCTTGAGCATCCACTATCATTCACTCCTTTATCCTGTAAATCCATTTGTAGATTGCCCTACACATTAGATAAGAAAATCAGTTTCTTTTAGGGACCCAAGCCATCACTGACTTGGATCTGCCTTGTGCATCAATATAATCAAACTTCTTTAGGGTGATTGATGCATTGTTGTGTTTAGAAACATGGTCTAAAACTTTAGTCTTTGGTTTCCAAACCCAACAATCTGAGGCCTTAACAGCATTAACATTATTTCCCTAAACAACATTAACTATTGTTTTGGCCTAGCAGTATTAACATTTTTACCCTTAACAGTATTAACCCTTTGATTAATATTACTGTTTTTAAATGTTGTATTCTTGTGAATGGGCCTCTTAACAATTGAATGTGCTTTTTTAGAAAGATATGACATTGGTCTACCAGCATTCACTGTTTTTTTGAGTGAGCAGTATTAACTTGTCTAGCAGTATTAACTGATACTGCTGTTTTTGAAATATTTTGTCTAGCAGTATTAATAGATACTAAGCCAGACTTCATTAGTACTGCTCTTGGAACAATGTTCCTTTTAGCACAGGGGTGAGTTTTTCTAGCAAAGTTTTGATGATTCACTCTTTGAGCATTGTTCCAAACAGTTTTTACCATCCTTTGATTTTGAAACTGTTTTTGATGGTAATTGCAATCAACTTGCAAATGATCAAAGCTTCCGCACACATAACAGGCTTTATTAAACATATCAAAATTGCTTCATAGTCTTTGAGACATCATATTGTTCCAATTTCTTTGATTGCCTCTTGGACTGTGAGTGTTTTGCCTATTTTTTTAAACTTGATTAACAGTTTTCCTAGCAGTTTTCTTTTGTTGCTTAGGTTTGACAAATTCTATCTTAGCAATACTAGGCTTAACTATTTTCTTCTCAGTTTTAGTTTGAGACACATCTTCTTCCTCACTATCTGACACCTAATCTTTAATAATTGGGGAATCATCAGACTTCCTAACTACCTTAGATACTTCTTCAACAGATTTTCTGTTCTCAACTACAGGCTTATTAACAAACTTATCTAAACCAGTAAAAGAAAAGTCAGGTGTTGAAGGCATGAAGTTTCCTATGTAGGGAGGTGGAACTGCATTATATCCTAAGCCTTTCTTGCAATTATCAACAATCTAACAATCTATGAGCTTGTCTAAACTTTTAGATGCATTTTCAAATTTATCTGCATTAAATTGAATGCTATCTTTTTCTTTTTGAGTTATTTCTAGCTTCTTCCTAAGCTCTCTGACAGCTATATCTTTATATTCAATTTCAAATTTTAAGACATTTATATCTTGTGAATAAATAGACTCATTTGCCTTATAAACTTCAAGTTTCTCTTCTACTGACTCTAATCATGTCTTGTAAGCTAGAACCATTAACTCAGATTTCTTAAAATCTTTATGTAGTTAATCATGTTGAGATTTAAGAGTTTCAATAGTTTTCAAACAGGATTTTAAACAATTTGAATTGTTAGATACCTCTGACTCAGAACTTGAAGATGAGTAACCCATGAGTGCATAATTAGGTTCTTCCTCTGCCTGATCACTCTAGTCGTGCCCACCAAGACCATCACATGACACCAAAGTTATAGAAGTGGAAGTTTCCACATGTATATTCCTTCTAGTACTTTCCTTGTTCTTGTAGTCTTGATTCCTTGGAGCTCTGCATTTTCTAGCAAAATTTCCATTCTTGTGGCAGTTGTAGCACTCCACTTTGGACTTGTCAAAGCCAATATTCTCATTCCTATTGACTGTAAGCCTCCTTCCAGTATTCTTTAAGAATCTTCTAGCCCTCGTAGTCAATATGGACATTTGCCATCTCAAATCCATCTCTTCAATGTCATCTGGATGAATTTGTTGTAAGTCCTCAGTAACAAGTTGAGGACTATTTGGTTGACTAGCAGTATTAACTTGAGTGCTGGCAGTAGAAACTCCATAAGCAGTATTAACTGTTTGAGCAGTATTAAGTACTTCATTACTGCTGCCAGAGTTGTTATTTGATGAGGACACAAAAGCCATGTTCTATGTGCTTGAACTTGAGCTAGACATCCCTTTGACTTCTGGTTCATACACCTTTAGGTTGTTATAGAGTTCATCCATGCTCATTGTTTCTAACTCAGCTTTATTTCTCCACACAACAGCATCTGTGTTCCACTCAGATGACAAGCTCTTTAATAGCTTCTAGTTCACATCTTCTTGTGAAATTGTTTCTCCTGCCTCACCAACTATAGGATTATTACAAAATTTGATGACCCAGAGAATGACAAATCAGGTTTTAGAGGCATAAAGTTTCCTGTATAGGGAGGTGGAACAACATTATACCCTAAACTTGTTTTGCACTTATCAACTATCTGACAGTCTATTAGTTTGCTTAAGCTTTTAGATGAATTCTTAAAATTTTCTACTGTTAGCTGAATTTCATCTTTTTATTTTTGAGCCAGTTCCAACTTCTTTCTAAGCTCTGTAATGGCTACTTCTCTTAAATGAATCTCACGTTTTAAGGGAACTTGATATCTTCTTAAAAATAGACTTATTTTTCTTATAAACTAGAGTCTTGCTTCTATACTCTAAACTTGTTTTATAAGCTGTCAGCATTTAACATTAGATGTCTTAAGTCTTTTAAAGTTGTTCATTTTGTTCTTTAAGATTTTAAATTTTCACCAAACAAGATGGTGAATGTTTGATTCGCGTTTTAGATACCTCAGAGTTAGAAAATTGTAGAAGGTGTAAGCCATGAGTGCAAAGTTTGTTGAACCTTCTTTTGCTTGATCACGCCAATCTATAACCCAGAACCAATCACAAGACACTAAAGCATTTATAAGTATTTGTCTCCTACTAGCACATCCCTTCTTGGGATCTCAATTATTCTATTTTCTGGTTCCTTGGGCCCTGACACTTCCTGCAAAGTGCCCCTTTTTATGGCAGCTTGTTTACACTCCACCTTGGAATTATCAAAACCCAATGGTCTTAGTACCATTCACATAAAACTTCCTTTCCAGTGTTCTCAGAATCTCTTTGCCTCATTATTAGTCATAGCTATTGCACACCTTAAATCCATCTTTCTAATCATCAGGGATTAAATTTGGTTACAAGTCTTCATTTCAAGTTGTGGACTGTTGGTGACTTACAAAGAAGCACAGATGATAGCAATCACTAAGTTGCAATTATTGTGAGTTAACAACAGTAGCTTGAGTGTAGCAGTTTGTAACAGCATGAGCAGTATTAATGCTTCATTTGTACTGTGGTGTTGTTGAGGACGCAGAAGGCTACGTTTTATGTTGTTGTGCTTGAGCGTGATGTCCTTTGTACTTCTGGTTCATAGATCTTTATATTGTTGTAAAGATCATCCAGGCTTAATGTATATCTCAGGCGTGTACCTCCACACATTGGTTGTGTGTTCCTTTATGTTGACAGGACCTTCTTAAGAACTTCCGATTCACATCTTCTTGTGAGATAACTTTCACCATGAATCTCTAATTACTGATAGCTTAAAGCCTATCAATGTTTGATCTAACACCTCTGAGCTAGATGCAGTAAAAATTTCATACTGCTGCTTTAGAAGATTCCTTTGAGTCTTTTTAGTAGCAGCATTCCCTCTAAACCTCTTCTCAACAGCCTGCAGCAATGACTTGACATCTTTGATGGAGTTAAACTTTAATTGATGTTCATTAGGGATGCCCATCAATAAGGTGCTTCTTGCCTTCAACTTAACCTCATTTGTGCCTTTTCTTTCAGCAGTTGTAGGAGCAAATTGGTGGCTCATAACAACTTTTGTTATTGGAGGTGCTTTACCATTCTCATGACTTACCATAGAGAATAAATCAATCATCTGGATGTACTGTTCATCTTATCCTCCAAAGCTCATACTCATTTGGTTTGAGCATAGGCACTTTTGATGCAGCCACCATATGTGCTGAGTCTTGATCCATCTCTTTGTAACAAATAGACCTTGTGTGTAAAAGCAGTTTTTCTTATTCAAAGCTTCTCAACAAGAGCTATAGATATCCACTTGTTGATCCTACTCTGAGTAGATCTTGAATTCCTTAGCGGGTGTAAGGTTTAGTTATGCTAGTTAAATCCACACAACTTGATAGAAAACTTTGTAAAATATCATCAAAGATTAGTAGAATCTAATCTTTGATAATTAAGAAACTTTTATGCAGTAGAACAGTAATTCTATGAATACACAGATTAACAAACAATGCTTCAATTGTTAATACGAATACTCCTACTTGTATTGGTTACAAATACCTTGTAGCTTATAAACTATATAAAACAAAATATTTCTAGATGTCAAATTCTATGTCCTCGGGACCTCGCTTTTATACATCAAGGATTCCTAGTTGTTTTATAATATATTCTAAGACTTAGATATATTCCATGATATTTTCTATAAATAACTAATATTATCATGTAAGTAATATTGATCTCAATCAATCTTATCCTTTCTTCTGTCTTAATCCATTCTCTTTTGACAGTTAGAACTAACTCTCCTTCAACAGTCTTAAATCTTTGAGCAATTGTAAACTTTTGTACTAGCAGCATTAACCATTAGCACCTGCACGTAGTAAACTTTTACCACATCAGCATTAATATGTACAAGCAGTAGTAAATACTTAGAATATTTTCTTAATCTTCATAAGCAGTACTAAATTTACTCTAAACAGTTACTAAATATTACTAGCTGTAGTAACTTGATACTAGCTAGTACTAATGTATACTAGACAGTAGTAACTACTGAACTACCAGTATAATTATACTTAGCTGCAAGTAATACAAACCTTTGCAGCGGTAATCTCTTCAAGGAATCATCAAGAAGTCTTTAATCCCAACAGTAAACTATCGTAGTGGTTCGCTCGTAAAGTCTCGTAAGAATCCGTGTTTTCTTCTTTTTTGTCCATTTCTCGTGTTTCTTGTCTCATACATGCATTTTACCTAAAAACAACAAAATAACCATAAAAGTATCGAATTCAAGTATTTATAAGACAATTGCAAGTATTTTCGTGGGGAAATTGACACTAAAAATTATCAAATATTTGATGTTATCAAATATCCCCCACATTGACTTTGCTTGCTTCAAGTAGATTGTTGAAATAGTTTATAAAAATATTTCTCTATTTTACTCAATGATATGAATCTATAAAGTCTTATGTAGGATACAACAAAGTGAACACCTCTTAAAAGGGGATCAAAATTCACTCAACTCTCAACTAGTCTAAGTGTTCATTTTTAGGGTGATCGCTCAACTGCACAATCATAGCATGTATTTTATCATAAGCTTGGGAAGTACACAAATCTGCACCAGTTAGAGTTAGGGTCTAAACAATTCTTAAAGGCAACATTGGTAACATAACACAGGTCTATTGGGTGATATAAAGGGTTAGGATAGACTTGAGATACTAATTTAATAGGTGTTAAGATAAAAAAACAAATAGTCTTATATAATCTAAGGTATCCATAACTGGCTACTGTCCATCCATAGTCCAGTCTTCAAAAACCCATATGCGAAAATCTGATCATATAATCAATTCATGGGTAGCTTATAATTAAGATCGTGGAGGAGCATGACTAACCTATTCTTCACTAGGTGGCTTATAGTTGCACCACCTTTATACATCAGATGGCTTATAGTTGCACCATCCTCAAAATCACTAGGTGGCTTATAGTTGGACCACCTTTTCACTTAGTTGGTTTTATAACACCTAACCAACATCATGAGTTATATCACTAGGTGGCTTATAGTTGCACCACCTTTTCGCACCACCTTTTCTCTTTTTTTACAATACTCCTGATAACATATCACATATCCCCCCACTTGAGATAAACAGTATCAAAAGTGATAATACCGGGTGGTCTTCCATGATCAAAATGATGTATCATTAAAGTATGTGCCAATCTTTGAACCATTTTCTTGAACCATGGATTTTGATAGCCTAAAATTTCAACATAAGGATAAATATAGACTAGAGGGTTGGCTAAGGCAAAATGGTGTAACAAAACATATAATAATGGGTGAAAATAAAGATTGCCTCAACAAGGGTGATCTAGGGGTATCTTGCACTAATGATGAGTGCAACAAAAGGGTTTTTAACACGGGGGTTCGACAAGTCAGTGTAACAAGTCGATAAATACATACATAATGGCTATTTGGGTGAATTCCTAAATGTTGCCTTTTTGAACTATTTATTCCTGCTAATCAATTAGGTCTCAAAATGATGTACATGCCAAGTTCTAAAGTCTACAATACTACCGACACACTTAATATTTTGGTGGATTTTTGTGTAATGAGATGAAAATGAAACACCAGGCTTAAATCTCACCAAGTAATAATAAAGGGTAATGTGCATTCGGCAAAGATTCATTCTAGTTTAGTAACAAAAACATGTCAAAAAATTTAAATTTTAAAATTGGCACCATTTTTCAAAGAAAACTAGGAAATCAAAGGCAAGAATAGGTCAAGTGATAATTCTACTCCCATCTTACCACTTGTTTTGTACAATGTCCTTATTGTACACTAAGGAAATGAAATAAACAGGAAGAGTAGAATTAAAACAAGAAACTCCTTTAAGCTTTGCTTCTAAACATATGAAATGTAATAAGCTGGCGGAGAAATTCAAAAATTCTCCATCTTAAGCAAGCTCATTTTCCCCTGTGATCACTAACACAAACTATCAGCATAAATTTCTCCTCACAAGAGAAATATACAGAAAGACATAACCTAACTCGCCTTTGTTAGGAATCACGGTTTTCATTTAGCAATATCAACAACCTTTAAACCACTTGGTGCCCAAGTTTACGAGTCAAGTCTCAGAGGGTTTTTCCAGATGAACAAAACCCACAAAGTATATTTAGATATACTAGGTTTAGCAATGCATTAAAACTTAATTTACAGTTTATTTACAGAAATGAAGGTTACGGCGTGATAGACGTCCGATGGTTACGCCTAATCATGTTTGGATGTATTTTAAAATTTTATTTATAAAGTTTAACTGTGTAACACATATAGAAGGTTTACAATCGAAACCATAGAAACGTTACGTCGTAATTGAATAGGTTACTGCGTAACCACGTATGTTACACCGTAACTGCTGCTAAATCAGCAAATCTACCACAAAATTACGAGTCGAGTCAATCTCGAAATTTCCCTCCTAGCTGTTGGAACCTGCAAAAACAAAGTAAACATGCAAACCACTCAATATACGAAAAGTTAAATTTATCGATAAAAAGACGGGTTATCTCCCGACAAGCACTTTTGTTTATTAACGAGTCTTTAAGTTAGACTCATGCCCACTCTATGTTTCGTCGTGGGCGTCTACATCAAACTCTTTCCGGATCATTTCTCTAAACCTTGATCCATTTTTTCTTCCGAGAGGTAAAGCATCGTCCCCTTCTTTGGTCACACAAACAAAACTTTGTCCACTTTTAAATTAATATTTCTTAACTTTGAAGGTTTAAACCTGAATATCAGGTGGATCATACTTTTTAATTTCTATTCCTATTTCATCACGTTCCTCTTCTTCAAATCTATGGTTATGCCACCAATATGTGCTATCTTTATGGACATCTTTATAGTATTCTCATATCTTATCAAGCATATGTCCTTTTTTTCCTATCCTAAGTTCATATTCATCGGCTAATTGATCAATTTCTAAATCAAACACCCATTTATAATCATAAAAACTCCTAGAAAGTGGGTTCTTTATAATCCTTAACTCGCTCTCGAAACAATTAACCATAACTTAAGTAATGCTTTTTTTACAGATTCACTTATGTCAGAATATCTAACCTTAATTAATGTCCACTCCTTAAAAGTGTAGTCTATGGGTATAGGGTTGTTAGATTCTTGAGATGAGGTTCCTGGTGCGGGACTAGCACTGCACCATTTGGCATATCTATCATCCCAAACTAAACTATCGGTCTGATACTTCCCATATTTTGCCAAAAGGTAGTCAAGAAAGGATAATCATATTCCCGTTATGTTCTTTCTTTCATTATCATAGTTGCAGTTACAAAACCTTAAATTCCTGACCCTAGATACCTCATAGATTTTGTCCCCCCATCGTACATACTTTTGGTGGGTCATAGGTTGGCCACATCTTAGTTTTTTTGTTGATAGTCTGCTTAATAGGTTTACAAAAATTTGCCCTAGGGGTATGTTGATCTAACTTAATTTTCTTTTTCTTACTGCCTTGATCATGTAAACTATCATCAGGCGACCTATCACGTAAGTTTCTTGATTGATTATTGCTACATGCGGGAGATTGAGGTCTATTATCTAGTTTATATTTTATCATAAAACATTTCTCGGTAGGAGTTGTAAAATTCTGATCTTTTTTCTCCATATCATAGCTAACCCTATCGTTATCGATTTCTAAAGAAATTTCTTTATCAAAAACATTGATTTCCTCGTGAATGGTTGCTAAGAAAGGTCTGCTACGGATTCTCATGACATTCAATCCGTTCGCTCATGTTCATTGCATATATTTGATGCTTTGACTATTGTTCATTTAAGTTTTCGTTGGAAACCTCAACGAAGACCTGTGTATATCCTCATCTCTTCACAAGTAAACTAAAGACGAATAAGTCGAATAGAGCACCGGGACGGCGCTCCTTTAAGGTGGGTGGAATGTAACAACCCGAGTTTCACGACGCGTATGACGATCGCGAGTTCGACGTCATTATAATTATTTTACGAGTTTTCGTAAGCGAACGTCGACATTTAAAATTTTTATTTGTCGTAATTAATTATTTTTGTGTTTTATTGAGAACGGAAATTTTTAATTATTTATTTTTAACGTTTCGCGAGTCAACGTTTGACCACGCGTTCGTTAAATAGTTTTAAGCATCGTAAAAATCTACGACGCACCTCATTATTATTTTCTTGGCCGTAAATTATTATTTTAAACTTTGCCACTTTCGTTCCTTGCTTTTAGCCACGACTCGCGTTTTGTTTAAACCTTGTACAAATTACATTTTTATTAAACCTTGACACAAAGTTTTTACTAGTAAATAAAAAGAAAAAGAAAAAAAATGTATGGCATGCTCCTCCTAGCCCCTAACCGTCGCCTAGACTACATGCACACTCAATTGCTTCAACTTTCAATACAATGATTATTAATATGCTTCCAAGAAATGATAAAAGTCTTATACTATCACACACACAAGCAAAGTTTCAAAGTTTTCTCTTTTCTTTCTCTTTGTGGCTCAGCCGGATACAACAACAACTACACACAATTTATTTTCAATTTTGATATTTGAAATCTATTTAAACTTCATTCACAAATAGTTTAGATTAATCAAGAATCAAGTTGAAACATTGTTTTCTTGTCTTCTCCTTTCTTTTGGGTTCGAACGAACCAACAAAACAAACACCCTTTGGTGTTTTGATTTTTCTAGCTATCCCAAATGGTTTAGAAAATGTTTACTTGATCATCTAAGCAATAAAAATAGACATGCAATAAGTTTTTGTGTGAGGTTAAATATTTTTGAAACAAAAGGGTCGTTGGGTTCGGTTGAGGGTTCGAACCAAGGGAGAGACCACAAGAGAAAATCTTGCTTCGTATAATCATTGTGAGCCTTCCTTTTCATGTCTGATTGTTTCTGTTTATGATTTAATTTTTATTTTATATATGTGATGAAATCTATTGAAACTTGCGGCGTCTAAAATAATATGTATTTGATTATCAAGCGGGATTTATATGCATTTATAAGTTGTATTGGATATATTTTAGATGAGTTTTTGGGTGAAAATGAGTTCGTCGTGTTTTTGTAACTAGTAAAATTCGAGCAGAAAACTGAATGGGCGATTCGGGTTTCGAGATTTCCGAAAATGATTTTGGTTTACAAAATATTGTAGAGTATATTTTTGCGGTCGTTTTGATATAAAATGGGACTTCTAACTCCCAAATTCGAATGAAACTAGAGGACACGAGATATAACTTTAATAAGAAAATAAGTACACTATTTGAGATTTATTAATCTGTCAGACTTTGGAATTCGACTGTTTTGAGCACTTCTGGTTCTGTTTTAGCCTTTCGGCGAAACACGAAAGTTGTTCAAAATAACGTTTTACATAAAGTCTCTTTTTGGTCAAAATCGTGAAAATGTAATATGACCGGTCAAAATCGAAAGTCAAACTTTTGCATTCTTTTATAAAAATATAGTATTATTCCAGCAGATTCTCGTAAGGGTATTTTGGTCATTTTACGTCGAGATTCAAGTCTCGACTAAAACTGAAAAGTTGTTCGAAACATCGTTTCGCATAAAACCTCTGTTATGTCCGAGACATGAAAATGTAATCTAGTGGGTCGTTTAGGTCGGGTAAGACTTATAAGATAAATACACTTGTTAAAAAGTCAACTAAAAGTCAACAAGTACTTTAACAAGTGTTAACGCATTGTAAAAGTGACATCGATTAATAAAAATGATATCAATTGATATGCTATTGTAAATAATTATTTTTAAGACCGTTGGTCGATTATAAAAACGTAAGGTATAAAAATAGTAACTTTTGGTAATTAACGACGTACAACTTCTAAAAATAGAAAGTTTTCGATAAAGTGATTTAACTTATGATTGAAGGTAAATGAGTATCTAAAATATACTAAGTGTTAAGATTTAGGACGCGCAAGTGGATTTCTCATCACATATATATATGTTTTCGTTGTAACGATGTACGCATCGTCGATCGTACTTTATTATATAGTAACCGAGCGACATAATTATAGGTCGCGGTCGAGTTCGTTATCGGTGACGCTTCGTGATTGATTGATTATTGATTGTGGTCTTCTATCCACAGTGAGTTCATAGCCCCACCTTTTCTCTTTTAATGGTTTTCTTAAACTATTTTTGGGGTGAGAATACATGCTTGTTTTACCGAATAACTTATCGGTGACTACTACATAAGCGTTACATGAATGTTTTTACTAAATCTTTTACTTGCCTACCACATGATTTCTAATACATGTTTGATACATGCTTGTTTTACCGAATAACTTATCGGTTACTACTACATAAGCGTTACATGAATGTTTTTACTAAAGCTTTTACTTGCCTACCACATGATTTCTAATACATGTTTGATACATGCTTGTTTTATAAACTGGACACAAGAAACTTTATGGTATGCTGGACCCAAATATGAGATCAATTGCATGAGTAGTTATTGCCAAAAGACCCCACATCATGAACTGTTAATTGCCTATAATGGGTGAGCGCTAGTACAATTAAATAGATTATTGGGTTTGACAGCCCTGTCGGGGGTCTGAATCGAAATCCTTTCAGGAGCACCCAGTCAAGGGACAATTTGTATTTAGAATTTAGGTATTAAGGCAATAAATTCCTGTTAGGGGGCAACCATGAATTACATAAAAGATATGTGTTTATATCAAGGCTTCGGGTGTCATGAGCTCAATGCAATCAAGATGAATTGATACATTGTATTCGTTGCAATGTATTCTGTTGAATTATACTTTGAAATACTGTCGCTGGCTGATCTTACCTTGTGGTCCACTATGGACCATTACTGGATTTATTGAAACATTACTTGGGATTTACGATAACAATTCTTCTTAAATGTTTTGTAACGCTACTTTTCTTACAGAATATTTCTTGAAACTATTTCAATACTGCTTTTACTTAAAAACTACATGGTATTCATCCACATGATGTGACCGTTTTTGCATGTATTTTCTTCAGGTTATTATTATTGCTAGCTGAGCATTGGGAGCATTTGAGTCGCGTGGATATCAAAACTTAAAGGACTCGGTTTTTTTCACATTCGATAACTATTTTTCCTTAGATAGACAAAATGAGTCACGATTGAAATCTGGTAATCTTGTTAAATCATAAATTATTGGACCATGGAATTTACTCTGTTTTACTTTACATCTGAATGTGACATTTTATCAAACGTCTCTCTTAGAGGTCGTTTTCTGTAACTTGTGTGTATGAACTATGAAGTAGCACCCCAAGTGGTATTCCGCTGCATTGTTGTAAATTTGGGGGTGTTACAGAGTGGTATCAGAGCACTCGTTATAGCGAACTAGGTCGTTTTCAAAACCCTAGACTATAATTGTTTTTCAAAAAAAAAATTAAGAGTCATTCACCATTGTCCGATATCCGCGCGCGCTTGCCGTCTATTTATATAGGATTGATTTGTGTGAGTTTAACTATTTACGGTCGCTGTGTCGCCTTGGTGTTTTGGCTAACGTATGATTGGAATTTGGAGCGTGGGTACGCCTACCTGCATGTTGCGTATAATTTAGCGATGCTTTTCAATCGAGCTTGATTTGATGCCTGTGCTAATCTAAGCCTAAAGGCGAAATCGTCTACGTAATAATAATTACTTACATAGGTTTATAGCACTATGGTACGTCTTAATGAGTTTGTTTACTTCGATATGTTGTGAGCGATGCGATGATCTCCGAAACACTTACGCGACTTTACTTTATTTCCTTTTGATGATATTGACATTCGGTGTATTTTGTCAATTCCGCTAGTTATTTTATCATTCGACTTCGAGTTTGAACATTATTCTTATGCTTTTGAATCGCATATATTATCTATTGTTTTGAAGTCTTCCATTCGATGGGAGTAATACTTTACCTTATCACCTCGGGTCGTGCCGTCTTTTGGCACATACCTTTGAAATGCGATTGACCAACGTCTCATTATTCTTCTCGTTACTTGTTATGCTTTTGAAGAATCATGCCATCAAGAAGATATCACCTTTTTACTTAATATAGCTTTTGGTCTTGTTTTGATATTGTGTTTTGTGTCGGCCATACTTAAGTAGGATGATTTATAATCATCTCATTGAAATGAATTAGGACGCTTCTTCATTTGAATAAGGTAATTATAAACTGCCGAACCATAAGGTCATAATTCATCACTTACATGGATTGGGACGCCTCTTTATGTAAGTGATGAATCATGAATGAGTGGGTTTTTGTGTCTTCGATATAGCGTGCGTTCGTCTGTACGAATCATTCTTTTTGGCTATGAACTCCTTTCGACTCGTAATTTGTTATATGGATTTTTCCGAATGTGTATCGCCCGCTGCGAACTTGATAAGCTAATAGTAATGAACCATTACCCGCTTCTAAGAATTTACGACTTGTTAAATTCTTCGTTTCCAATGGCTTTTTCTTCGAGTCATGTATTTAATCCTTCCTTTTACGGATTCTCATGACATTCAATCCGTTCGCTCATGTTCATTGCATATATTTGATGCTTTGACTATTGTTCATTTAAGTTTTCGTTGGAAACCTCAACGAAGACCTGTGTATATCCTCATCTCTTCACAAGTAAACTAAAGACGAATAAGTCGAATAGAGCACCGGGACGACGCTCCTTTAAGGTGGGTGGAATGTAACAACCCGAGTTTCACGACGCGTATGACGATCGCGAGTTCGACGTCATTATAATTATTTTACGAGTTTTCGTAAGCGAACGTCGACATTTAAAATTTTTATTTGTCGTAATTAATTATTTTTGTGTTTTATTGAGAATGGAAATTTTTAATTATTTATTTTTAACGTTTCGCGAGTCAACGTTTGACCACACGTTCGTTAAATAGTTTTCAACATCGTAAAAATCTACGACGCACCTCGTTATTATTTTCTTGGCCGTAAATTATTATTTTAAACTTTGCCACTTTTGTTCCTTGCTTTTAGCCACGACTCGCGTTTTGTTTAAACCTTGTACAAATTACATTTTTATTAAACCTTGACACAAAGTTTTTACTAGTAAATAAAAAGAAAAAGAACAAAAATGTATGGCATGCTCCTCCTAGCCCCTAACCATCGCCTAGACTACATGCACACTCAATTGCTTAACCTTTCAATACAATGATTATTAATATGCTTCCAAGAAATGATAAAAGTCTTATACTATCACTCACACAAGCAAAGTTTCAAAGTTTTCTCTTTTCCTTCTCTTTGTG
>BQNB010103632.1:0-15655 GCA_026074375.1 Tanacetum coccineum | reverse complement strand
CAAGGTTGATTTCCAGAGCTTCCTTATTTTCTTCTAAGTTTACTTCCACTGTCCTTAGTGTAGGCATGCCGATCTCCGCCGGGATGACAGCTTCCGTTCCGTATGTTAACGAGAACGAGGTGTCTCCGTTGCTGGATTTTATCATTGTGCGGTGTGCCCATAGGACATGAGGAAGTTCTTCCATCTAGTTTTCGCTCCTTTCGTCCAATCTAGACTTTATTCCTTCCCCAAGACTACGGTTTGCCCTTTCCACTAGGCCATTAGTTTGCGGGTGCTTAACAGAAGCGAAATGTTGGTGGATGCATAGTTTCTCACACCAATCCTTGAATGGATTATCTTGGAACTGCTTTTCGTTATCTGAGATGATTTCCCCTGGGAGTCCAAATCTACAAACAATGTTATCTCATACGAATTTTTTGATCTGGCTTCCAGTAATGGTTACAACCGGCTTGGCTTCGATTCACTTTGTGAAGTAGTCGATAGCTACTATCAAGAATTTGACCTTTTCGGGTCCTTCCGGAAAAGGTCCGGCGATGTTAATACCCTACTTGTGGAACCGCCACGGAAATGTGATTGGGCTTAACTTTTGTTCAGGGTTCCTTGGGACAGGCTTGTGAACTTGGCAGTCTTGACATGCTTGAATTAACTTTCTTGCGTCCTCATGCATGGTTGGCCAGTAATAACTAATCCACAAGGCCTTTGCCACGACGGATCGTGTGCCTGCGTGCATGCTGCAAGATCCCTCATGTATCTCTCTTAGAACATAGTTGGCTTGGAGTGGTCCTACGCAGCGTAGCCATGGTCCGAGGAAAGATTTTTTGTAGAGTATCCCGTTTATTATGGAGAACCGCCACGACTTGTGTTTTACTACTCTTGTTTTTTTCCCTTCTGCTGGAAGTGTTCTGTCCGAGAGGTATTTAAAAATGGGGGTCATCCACGTATCTCTTTCCTCTTCCACTACTGCCAAAACTTCCGCTGCACTTATGGACTTTTCCTTCAGTTCCTCCACCAGCACTTGCTTACTCAAATGTGCAAAACTTGTTGATGCTATCTTACTTAACGCATCTGCCTTCTTGTTTTCATTTCTCAGAACCTGTTTTATTGAGAACGCTTTGAAGCTGCTAGTGAGCGTTTTTACCTTCTCCAAGTATCGAATCATGTGGGTTTCTTTTGCAACATGCGTTTCGTTCACTTGATTGGCCACCAATCGTGAATCAACATTTGCCAGGAGGTTTTCTACACCCATTTGCTCCGCTATCTTTAATCCAGCAATCAAAGCTTCATATTCCGCTTCGTTATTTGTTGCATCAAACCTGAACCTTAGAGCATAGGTGAACTCCATCCCTTATGAATCGGTGAGTATCAGTCCTGCCCCAAAGCCATCTGCACAGGAGGATCCATCCGTGAACAGTGTCCATGGGTCTGGGAGTTCTTCCGCGTCCTCCATGAGCGTATCTTCTAAGTTGTCCTCCGGACGTTCCATTATAAAGTCCGCTAGGATTTGTCCCTTGACCGATGTTCTTGGCCGATACAGGATGTCATGTTCTTCTAGCCCAAAGCTCCACTTGAGCAGTCTTCCTGTAACCTCCGAGTTTGATAGCATCTGCTTTATTGGCTGATCAGTGATTACAATGATTGTATGTGTCTGGAAGTATCTTTTTAGTCGCTTGCTAGCACTTACTAAAGCGAGTACTAGCTTTTCCATTGGAGTGTAATTGATTTCTGGACCTCGCAGTGCTCGGGTGACGAAATAAATGGGTATTTACTTCCCGTCCCTCTCCGTCATCAGGACGGCACTGATGGCCTCCTTTGTTGCTGCCAAGTAGATGATTAATTCTTCTTTATCTTGTGACGCGGCCATCATAGGCAATTCTGCTATCAATTTTTTTATTTGCTGGAAGGCCGTTTCTGCTTCCGTGGTCCATTGGAAGTCACTTTTCTTAGTGCACTTTTTTAGGGTTTTGAATAAGGGTAGTGACCTTTCGGCCGATTTGGATAGAAACCTGTTGAGACTTGCCAATTTTCCGTTTAGTCTTTGCACGTCCTTCAAACACTTTGGAGATGGAAAACCGAGGTCTGCTTCTACTTTATCCGGACACACCATTAATCCGTCGGAGTTCACTTTGTAACCTAGAAATACGCCTTCTTTCATCCCGAAGGTGCATTTTTTTGGGTTTAACTTCATGTTTATCTTTCTGATGGTTCTGAATGTTTCTTCCACGTCCCGGATTACTTCTTGTTCCATGCAGCTTTTGATAACTAATTCATCCACATAGGCTTCCAAGTTCCTACCAATTTGCTTCTAGAAGGCTTTACCCACCAGACGTTGATAGGTTACGCCAGCATTTTTCAACCCAAACGACATTTTTGAGTAGCAGAATATTCCTTGGCTTGTGATAAACGTTGTCTTTTCCTCATCTTCCTTTGCCATTTTTATTTGATGGTATCCCTTGTATGCGTCCAGAAAGCATTTGAAAGGATATCGGCAGAGGGATTCCACCTTCCAGTCTATTTCCGGTAGCGGATAGCAATCTTTTGGACATGCTTTATTCAAGTCTTTGAAATCTACACACATTTTCCAACTGTTGTCATGTTTTTTCACCAATACTGGGTTTGACATCTAACTGTGATAGTGGACTTCTTTCATGATATCGGCATTTACAAGCTTTTCCACCTCTTCACATATTGCCTTGTTTCTCTCGGGTGCTTGCCCCCTTTTCTTTTGTCTGACGGGAAAACATCCCTCACGGACGTTCAACCTGTGTTCCGCTATGTGACGCGGAACCCCGGTCATATCTGCTGGTTTCCAGGCGAAGATATCCAGGTTTTGCCTTAGCAAACCGCACAACTTCTTTCGGCCTTCTTCAGTTAAGGTAGAACCTATTGCTATAGTTTGTTCAGGATATTCTGGATGAATTGCTACTTGAATCTTTTCTTCTGTGACCTGGTCAACCACAGGCTGCTGCGTTCTGGGCCCTGAGATCATTGTCTCCGAAGAAAATGTTTGGGTGATCCTTTGTTTGGCTATCTTCCGTCCCGCTTGTACCATCAGGATTGCTAGTGGCTTGTCCTTTCATGTGGCTTATCCCTTCTTTGCTACCTTTGCTTGGTCTTTCCCATTGTTTTGCTTCAACTCTTTGATCAAATGCGACAGCTTTCCTGCCTTAAGCATTTCCTTGATTTGCCATTTCAAGTGCATGCACTCATCTGTGGTATGCCCTACCTCTCCGTGGAATTCACAGAATTTGCTAGCATTCCTTTTTTCCACTGGTGTTGTCATTGGATGAGGAGGTTTGAACTTTCCTTTGTCTAGAGCCAGGATCTCTTTTGGTGTTTTCGTAAGGAGGGCAAACATGTCTTGCCTTTTTTCTGGCCTTTGTTGATTCTTAAAGCCTCTTTTCTTGAAATTTTTTCTGTGTCTGGCAACTTGCTGCTTCCATGACGGAAATGTCTTCTTCCGTTCCTGGTTGCCAGTTGCCACTTCTCCTCTTAGGAAGGGTGTGGTTATCTTCCACATTTCGTCTACGGATTTTGGGATCTTGTCGTGCAAACGCTTAATCAACTCAGGGTTCGTGATTCCATGCATGAATCCTGAGATTTTCATGACTTCTGGTGCCCCTTTAACTCAAAATCTTCTGTAGACTCCTCTTCCCTCTGCTTTATGTGATGGATTTCGATGGGGTCTTTGATACACTTCTTTTACTGGAGGTAATTTGCCAAGAATGCTTCTTTCAAGTCGTAATAACTATCTATAGATTCCGGAAGGAGATCATCAAACCAAACCCTTGCATTTCCGATGAGTGTGGAATTGAACATGTGACACCACGTTGGCATCGCCCACCGTTATACCTTGGCATCTGCCTAAAAAATCTTAAGATGATCTTCCGGATCTTCACTTCCGTCATACGTTTTGACATGACTAGGCATACGGATCCTCTTTGGTAGATCGAAATAGCGGATGCGAGGCGTGAACGGATCGGTCTCCTCGCATACCCATGGTTGGGATAGGTCCTCATCCTCCATACTTGACCTTTGATTTTTAGATTTAGATTTCCAATGTCCTCCTGCACTTTCCTCGCTTTCTAACATCCTTCCTCCATTACATGAGCGTGCTTTTCTATCATGATGCTTCTTAGGAGCGGGCTCCGTTCCTCACGATCGGGAACTCTGATAATAGCTTTTGGTGTTTCTGCGGCTGCTGTGATGTGACTGACGCCTTGAACTACCAGAGTATGCGGACATACCCTTTTCTTTATCACCCAACCTGTGGAATACACCCCTTTCCAATCTTCTGAACATCGTCTCTCTTTTCGGATCTTTTCTTCTAGGTGATATGGATCGGTCACGTCTTGGTTCAGGGCTTTTGGACATGCTGCGGGCATCTTTTGGTCCGAGTCTTTTCCTGACGTCTCTTCTTCTGCTTGGTGCCCCCGACTCAGAGTACTGTGAGGTCTCCTCAAAGTTGAGACGAGCTTTTACTGCCTTCAGCTTCTCTTGTTGAACTTTTTCTTGGTGCATCTTTTCAGCGAGGATTGGCAGCAACTAATTGTAGTTCTTATCACAAAATTCCCTAAGAGCTGTATCAGATGCGGGCTCATTTGGGTTTTCTTATGATTTCTATTTTCCTCTTCCCACCGTGTTCCGCACGGCGGACGTGTTTGTGGTAGGAGAAGGACCAGAATGTGTGCTCGTGGTGAGTATTTTAGGAAACGTAGTTGCGTTCGGTCCCACGGATGACGCCAACTTGTTAGTACAATTTGTGTTACGGGTTTGAATTGGATCTGGATCGCTTGTTGGGCTGGGCCAACTAGATGTAAATGGATTAGATCTCGTACTAAATCAAGTGATTTGGATAATTTCCTGCACAAATAGAAGTAAACCGTTAGTCTTACCGTGGGGACGGACCCCACGATTAGACTCCGGCGTGAGAGTAAGTATTCATGTTTTGTCAGAGAATGTCAGAGTGTATGTGTGTAAAATGTGATCAGAAAACGTACCTTGTGGGGTGTCAGAATACCCCTATTTATAGGTGAGCCAAATATTAGGTTTTCCTAGTATTTCGCTCATTTCTGTTATTAGGCCGAAGTGGGACCCTTGTTAGATAAGGATCCGCTTGTAATCGTGACTTGCGGACGCTAATTCCCTTCCGCGGACGCTTGTTGGTCTGCGGAGGGTTTGTCACGTCCGGCTTGCTTCTTTCGAGCCGTGCCAAAATGGAATTGGGCTTAGTTCTGGCCGTTATGCTTTTTGTTGCTTTTACTTGCTTGGTTGGGCCTGGGACCCATTATGATAATACGGTTCAAGCCCAGGGGCCTGGTATACCTATTATACGTCATCAAGTCCCCCCAGTCTAGTATGCCTATTGCGTGCGATATTGTTGCGTGCGGTAGGTATTGCTAGACTCAGGTTCCGGTATCCTTCCGTGCCTTTTTCGTCTTCCGTGGTCGCTTATATTTCCGCGACGTTTCTTTTTATTGGTAGGTGAGACGTGGCTGACGTGGTTCATTTGTGGTCTTTCATATTCTGACTGATTTGACTGGTTAGTCCAACTGCTTAACTGTCATCATTATTTTTTACTTTCAATCTTGACCGTTGGCTCGGAGGTCATGGCCACGTGGGTGTATCTGAAGAAACGTTGTATTTACTACACCGAGAGTATAAATACTCGGTGTGGTTTTCACTGTTTCCTTTTCCATCTTCTCCAACTAAAATCGCCATTGTTAAAAAATTCTTGAAGCTTTTTCCAATCTGTATCCTTTGTGCCCTACTTTGAAGAACTTTTAGACTTTCAGGTTAGGCCCCAATCTTTGTTTTCTTTTTATCATGGGCAGTATTACAGATATAAAATCTGCCCTTACTGAAAAGGCTCTGCGATTTTTTATGAAACGTACCATATTCCTGATGAGGTTCATCCACAGTACCTAACCTTGATCAAACGATTCATGAAATGCCCACTGGCAAGATAGGTGTATATACTAGATTATTTGAGTATGCTAATTTTTGATTACCGCTTTCCACCTTTTTTGTTGACGTGCTCAGATACTATCGCATTCATATATCCCAGCTATCCACTATCGGTGCGGCCAAAGTATCTCATTTTGAGGTTCTTTTTCGTGCTCATGGCTTTGAGCCAACGGTTGGGTTGTTTCGTTGTCTTTATGTGAATTCTAAAATCAAGGGGTGTATGTCGTTCAGTAAACTGGCATTTTACATTATGCATTGATAACTTGTGTTTGAGAAAATATATAACTTTTTTAAATTTTATATAGTATATATGAAATCCTCCCTCTATATGAGAAACGAATCTAAATGGATGATAAACAAGAAAAAAAGTTATATGTTCAATTACCATGTAGCATGGTAATAGAACATTAGATTATATGTAATACTTACTTGCACAAAGTTCATTCAAGATTTCAATCGAAAAATGAATGACATGGGATAAAAAAGATACTACACGCGTGCACCACTTCATGTTTCAATCGTTAACGGTTAAACGATTATGGATAGAAAAAAAATATGAAACCGTCTTGATGAAAATTTATAAACCTTAGCCTAAATTACCAAAAGTCCAAAATAAGGCCATTCTATGATCCTACCGATCCGAACCGATCCTACGATCCAGCTTAAATTGCGATCTTGTTTTAAGAACCTGATCGTTTTTTGAGTGGGGGATCGTAGGATTCGTACGATCCTACGATCCTACGATTAGGATTGCGATTTTGACAACCTTGGTATATACTAGATTTTTGAGTATGCTAATTTTCGATTACCGCTTTCTACCTTTTTTGTTGACGTGCTCAGATACTATCACATTCATATATCCCACTAATCCGCTCTCGTTTGCGGCCAAAGTACTCATTTTGAGGATTCTTTGGTATGGTGGTACGGGTTCCTTTTGTGTTGTAGGAAGGGGGACCGTGCTCATGGCTTTGAGCCAACGGTTGGGTTGTTTCGTTGTCTTTATGTGAATTCTAAAAACAAGGGGTGGATGTCGTTCAGTAAACGTCCAGGGAATGATGCCGTTTGCTATACCAAACCCTTAGATTCGTTGAAAAACTGGAACGATCGTTTCTTTTGGGTTGACGCTTTTGCTTGTCCTGCCTCCTTTCATGGAGTACCAGCAAAGGCGTGCCGAAAGACCCTTTCCCTAAATCTTCTGAATTTAATGCGGAACATTACGCTATCCTTGTTGCACATCCAGCTCCTTTTCATAAATATATGGAACAATTTCTTTGTCTAGTGGGAATCAGCCGCTATTATACCTTGGATGAGAATACTTATCCTCAATTTCTTCATTACGACGATGAGGGTGGGTGTTTATTATTATTTTTCGTTTATGCTATACTTAACACTTATTAATTGGTGAAAGGCTTTCCTTAAATACAATTGGAAATTGAAACTGATTTGATTGAGTTTGAAACTACAATGAATGAATATGAAACATTATAGTAACAGTTGTCATGTTTAGTCTTTAATTCCTTTTGTAATTCAATTTTCAACATTTCTTAAAATACTTTTTTCAACAATATTAAAAATTCAAAAAATAAAACTAAATGCTTTATATGTACTATAGATAGTGTGAAAATTAAATATTAAAAAACAAAAAAACATAATAATTTATTTATCAACTATTAAAATAATTTTTTTTAATAAACTATTAATTTTTTCTCCTACATCATTTTGTTTCATTCCAAATCTTTTTACAAACCAAACGGACATTAAACTTTTCTACAATAGAATAAATGATGATCCACTTGTTAGAAATTAAAATTCAAACAATAGGTCATTCTTTTTTACCGTTGGTAACAAATCATTCAAAAAAAAAAAAGATTTGAAAACAGCTCCACTTCCCCCTATTTTGCCGCTCACTTTCACACACACACAATTAATTTACCTCTCTCCCCTAATTTCTGTCACTCAAATTTTATATAAATTCACACACACATAGTTAAGGGACTCATTTCTAACAATTTTCATCATATTAAAAAAAACTAAAAAATGGTGAAAATCAACGAAATGAACGAGACAAGGAGGTCGAGTTCGAGAATCAAAACGATCGAGTCGAACAAAGCGGCTGTTCGACAAAGGAAGAAGGAAGAAGCGCTTGCTGCTGCTGCGGTTGCTGTGAAAAAGCCTGCTAAGAAGCAGCAGCGCGTGAAGGACACGGGCGGTGACGTGTCTGCAGGTTCGGCGGTTGGTGAGGTTTATGCGGAAGGCAAGGGTGCGGGTCATGGGGGTGAATATGAGTTCGTATACGCGGATTAAGGATACCATAAGGAGTTTCTATAAGTACTTTTTGCAATTTGTTCAGGTAGTATATTTTTCTCACCTAATTTGTGTGATTGATAATTTTATGTTTAAATACGCATTTTTGCACTTTGTTGTTGTTGTTAAATAAGCTGGTTTAGGAGACTGTTTGTTGTTGTTGTTGTTAAGGTGGTGTTTGTTTCGGCTTATGAAACATATGCCTATTTTCTGGCTTAATTTTCTGGCTTATTTTGAGACTTAAGGGCTTCTACAAGTTTATTACTATCATAATAAATTTATATAAGCCCCCAAAGTCTAAAAATAAGCCAAAAAATTTGATTTGGGCTTATATTTCATAAGCCCTCAAATGGTGATTATGTTTCATAAGCTGAAACAAACACCCCCTAAATAAGCATTCACAAGCCGTTGTAGACTGCTTGTTTGTTATTAAGCTTTTGGTTTAAGTTTTTTGTGACCAAATTTGGAGATATTGGGTAGGTGTATCAGTGTATGTTCAAAGTGTGATCGAAGTTTTTATGTTTTAATTCCGGTGTTTTAGGATATTAAGAGGCTGTTTTAGACTGCGTCTTTGTTGTTGTTGTTAAATACTCATAACAAACTGTTTAAGGAGGGGTGTTTGTTTAAGCTTATTTGTGTGCTTATGTGCTTTTTGTCTTATTTTTCATAAGCTATTTTGAGACCTATGGGCTTATTTGTATAGTTTTGATATTTATTAAGCTTTTGGTTTTGATTTTTGTGACCTAATTTGGAAATATTGAATAAGTGTATGTTACAAATGTGATTGGAGTTTTTATGTTTAAATGCGGCGTTTTGGGCTATTAAGAGGCTGTTTTGGACTGCTTGTTTGTTGTTGTTGTTAAATAAGCACTCATGAAAAGCTGTTTAAGAGGGTGTTTGCTTAAATTTATTTGATTTTGTCTAACAAAATAAGCTAATTTGGGAATATTGAAGATGCTTTTTGCTAGAACTGTTATTGGAGTGTTTTTGTATGATCCTGGTTGTTAGGATATTAAGATGATGTTTGACTTCTTGTTTGTTTGTTGTTGTTGTTAAATAAGCATTCATCATAAGCTGTTTAAGGGGGGTGTTTGCTTAAGTTTATTTGTAGGCTTATAAGCTTCGTCTTATTTTTCATAAGCTTCAATATTTTGGCTTATTTTGAGACCTATGGGCTTTTATACACTTTTTACAAAGTAAACTTATATAAGGCCATAGGTGTCGAAATAAGCCTACAAGTAAGCCAAAATCACGTAAGTTCATAAGCCCATAAATAAATATAAATAAACACCCACCTAAATAAGCACTTTAGTAAATATTGCATAAAGGTCTTTTTGTATTTATTTTAAGCAAGTGATTTGAAATAGGCAATTCTAATCATGCTCATTGAAAACTGCTTAGTTTGCCTCGAAATAAGCACAATCAGTATCTCTAATTGTAAGAGTGAAATAACATTTTGCTGTTATAATACAGTTATAAATGAATTTGTGTTGAAGTATGCGTTTCTAACTAGAGTAGCTATTTTCGTATGTATGTAGAAGTGAAAGGATTTAGTTTAGATGACCAATTATGTTACAGTTTTAAATATCATGAGAGCTACATGGTTTTCCACTAGCTTTGTATATTTTATTTGTCTGTTAGCATTAGTTTCTCATGAATGATCTTCTTTATATAGTTTTACTAGTCATAATTGACATTTGGTTAGTGAAATTATTTACAGGAGGAGGAGACGAGGTGTAGGAAGGCTGATGATGAGAAGCTGAAGAAGCCAAATGTTAAAGCTAAGGTTAGTATTTCGATTTGCTCACTTTTACACCGGGACCTTATTATGCTTTGTTTAATTGTTAGAAGTTAGTTAACTCAAAAGCTTTGTATGTAATTGTTTACAGAAAGGAGAGGAAAGCTGCAAAAGTGAAGAAGATGAAAAAACTTCACCTAAGAAACAAAAATCCAAGGTTAGAACCTACTTTTATTTATGCTTACAAGACTTGTTAAGCTTTATAATACTTGTGTATGCTGTCTTTATATATAAGAGTCACATTTTTTTTCCACAACGGGACAACATTTACTTGTACAATTATAACTTTAGTAATTGTGAGGTGCAACTTCTTTTGGTTCATACAAAACTTGCTATCTGATGTAGAAAATTTTGCAGAATAAGGATGAAGTTGAAGAAAAGTCAAAGTCCAAAAGACCTGATCTTAAGTCTTTGTCATTCGTAAGTCACTCCTTTTCATCACGTATAGTATGTAATCAACATGTTTCACTCTGCTTTATTTATGAGCTTCGTGTCATTGGAAGATAAGAAAAAAAATTTGAAACATTTTTTCCTTGGGTAACCATGGTGGCATAGTTTCCGACCTTTTGACCGATTAATCCACCGGGTTTAAGCTCACATTGTTTGAAAAACTTGAATGTGCAGATGCAAAAATCCAATCTCACACTTGTCCCTAAAAACAGGATAGGATCAATCCGAGGTTGGTAAAATTTTGTCTTATCCTGTTCATTTACATATTTGTACATGAGATTTTACCAAAATAAGATTATTAAATATATTTACTTTTCTTAATTGTTTTTTATATGATATGTAATTTCAAATAGGGGTGAGCAAAAAAAAACCAAAATAACCGAAAAAACCAAAAACCGAAACCGATATCGAATTATAAATCCGAACGAAATTTGCCAAAATCGAACCGAACCGAACTACGAATTCGGTTCTCGGGTTGGATATGGGTTTGACAAGCAAAACCGAAAACCGAACCGAAAACCGAATTTATATAAATATATATATATTTTATATATTTATATATATTAAAAGATCAATAATTATATATATATAAAATTAATATAATGTATATATATATATATACATATATATATATATACATATATACATATATATATATAGAGGAAGGTTAAAATAAAAAGACAAATATTCGTGAGAAGGATAAAAAGAAAAGTTTTTTTTAAAGTTCTCAAAAAATTCCAAAAAATCAGGTATGTTGGTGCATAAAACTTTTGTAAAAGAAGTTTTTCTAATTTTGAGTTTTCATATGTTTTTTTAATGAACAAAAAAATAAAAATTAATGCACAAAAAATTTTTGATGCACAAAATTTTCAACTTGTTATAGTTTGATGCGCAATAAAATTTTGATGCAAAAAGTCAAAAGAAGTTGGGTACAAAAACGAATTTTTGATGCACAAAAAAACGATTTAATGCACAAACGTTTTTTTTCATAATTTTTTTTCGGCAAAAGTATCCACTTTTTAAAAAACTTCCTTCACAACTTTTTCATGCACCAACATACACGATCTTGTGGAATTTTTCCAGAATTTTTTGAGAACTTTTTAAAAAAAATTCTCTTTTTATCCTTCTCACGGATATTTGTTTTTTTATTTGATCTTTTATCCTATATATCTCTACATTATATATAGCATTTGACTATTTAATGCCACGTCATAATGCCACATCATTATTTTTTAATTATTTATTTATTTTTTTAACATAATTTAAAAGTTATCTTTTATTTTTAAACATGTCATCAAGTTTTTTTTTTTGGTAAAATTCGTGTTTTTTTAATTTATTTAGTAAAATTCGTGGTTTTACTATTTTTTTTTAAATTTCGTTTTATTTATAGAAAATTTGGATTTTTGATAAAAATTTTGTCTATGGCAAGATTTGAACCTGGGTTGGCGGGTTCACAAACAAGCACCTCAACCAATGGAAATGAAAATCAAATATGTCATGCTTTAAAAAAATTATCTTTTGAGATAAATTTAGAAAATATATCAAAGATACAATCCACGTCTCTATGTCATGCTTAAAAAAAATTCCCTTTTAGATAAATATGAAAATTTTATTTAGAACACATATTTTTTTGAAAAAAAAATGCAATATCTTTTCTTTGTAGATAATTACTGAATTTTAATATTTTTAAGCTAATTTACTCATATCAATTCCAAAAACAACGCTCCAATACACCATAACGCGGATGTTTTATCAACTGATGAACAAAACAACTAGCGCAAAGCTTTTATCACAAAAAAGAAAAACGCTTAGGAAGTTGTCAGAGGTGGACTTGAAGGCGTCAACGAGCAAGCATGAGAGGTTCTTAGTTGATCTGCTTCATACTCCATAGTTTATGATAAAGCTTTTACATAAAAATTACTCATCTTCGATAATCATAATTATGGATCAGAAAAGGGTATAAATTTAACCTCTACGAAGCTTAGTTAGTTATTAATTAGATATCAAATTAATGGAGCAAATTAAGTTAATATACGAACGTTAATTTTTGTGTTGTTATACTAAATTAATGGTTGTTCTAAGATTATTGTGTTGTTAACCGTATACATTGTTTCTTCTCACACAATGGTTGGTAGATTTTATGTGTTTTCTTCACTATACGAAGGTTAGTTAGTTAATTTGTGACATTATAAAAGATTGCATGTTATTGTTTTTTGGTTCATAGCGGAACTGTGATGCGTGTTGTGATATATGTAGGTTGAAGATGTTCATCTTACAGATGCATGCAAAGTTACTTCATTCCCACAAATAGTACCACTACATTCAAGCAAGGTTCTAACTTCGTTCAGATTGTATTTTTTATGTTGCGTATATTATAACGATTTGATGTTTTAATTAGTTGGAACCATTGATACTTAGAAGCGCTTTTATTATAGTTGTATATTGTGACAATTTATTATGTTGATCAAGCTGTGAAGCTGTGAAAGATGTTAGATTTCAAAAATGGTTAACATAATGTATGTCTATTAGCTATTATTTGTCTCTTTGGTTGTTGTATATTTATTTTTTGTTTTCATCACTCAATAATCACATTAACAGGTATTACCTTAGTTGGTGTCGGTGGTCTGGTGTTTTTTCGAGTTTAACATTCTTTTTACATATATCAGAACACCATATGCAATTTAGAAAACAATAAAATGTAAAAAATCTGAGTTTAAATAACTTGAGAATAACAAATGTAAAACTCAGAACAAAGTGCACCACATAACATATACACATCTAACACTATGTCTTAATTCTCATTCCAAGGTTTTCCCACCTTCAATGTTTCTGATTTGAGGTTTTACCAAATATAGCATAAGTTCCTGATAACAAAGCATGGACTTATGATGTTTGTGGCTCAGTGGAGACAGTTGATGTACAGTTGATCCTGGTTATAGAGCAAAGGTAATTAAAGTTCATACAAAGGTGTTTAAGTAGTGCGCATGATTTGTTGTTAACTCACCCATTGTACTTATTTTGCAGGTAGCTTTGAACCACTAACAACCCATTTTGCAACCTCCATACAACCCAGTTAGTAGCAAACCGAACACCCTGGTGAGCGACCAAACACCCTTAACATACAAAACAACCATGGTAACATAAACCAAACACCCCTCAACCCCGTTTTGTGCTTGGTTCTTCACGTTTCTTCTTGGCAGGTAATCCAGTTTTTATTACTGGCGAAAACCATAGTGCTTTGTTCCTGAAATTGCAGATGAAACATCTGTCGAAGGTAAAACACTAACTCTATGTCTAATTTTCTATTGAGAATTACACAATTTATTTTTATGTTGCTTTGTTATCAATAGTGAATTACAAGATAATAGTGTTATGGAAGATTGGATATTCGGTCTTCAGGATGGAGTGGTAAATGCCCTCATTTTGGTATCTTCTAATTTTAATCTCGGTAAGATTTTTTTTATTTGTAAAGTTTTACTTTTATGATTTTGGAAAAAGTTTTTTTTGTAATTTGTAACAATTGTTTTGGCTATGTATATTATGCTTTTATTTGTTCTTTTTGGAAGCTATGTCTTTGAACACTGTGTGTTTGATTAAATGTCTAAAATGTTATTCGAACATTTGAAGTTATATGTAATAATGTGTTCGTTTCTTGATTCAGTGCATCCCAGTCAGTTATTTAGAATTATAAAAAAGGTGATGAATGCACTCCCAAGTTATAAACACTAACGGTAAAAGTCTTCGTTGATAGCACTGAACCACTAGAGATGGTCAAATAGAGTAATTCAAGTTTGGATGATTCAGTTACTTATATGCAAACGCAATTATTATATTTTAAGAATTTATGGAATGATCATTTTATCTACAGCAAAAGAAAGCCGTGAAGATGCGAATTCTCTGGCTAATGGAGGCATAATTGGAGCCTTTATGTGAAGGTAAAAGGGCCTTTAATGGATATGGTTGGGGTATTGCAAAATCATTAGCTGGTGTAGGTGCTGAAACTGTTGTCTTGACTTGGGTGCCTGTAAGTAATGTAGAAAACTTGAGGGCTCAAGATGTGCGGGTTGGGGTGACATGTCACAGATGGGTCAGTTTTAGTATGGGTCGATTATGGACAAATACTTTTTTGCCCATTTATGATTATAACTACGTAGAAATTTAAAACATTTTTAAATTCAGGTTTAAAAAAGTTGTATGAAAATAAATAAAGACTTTTAACCCGCTACCCTCTTAGCCAAACATTTTTAAAAACATGTATCAAAAAGTTGTATGAAAATAAATAAAGACTTTTAACCCACTACACATTTAGCCAAATTCTTGATTTCATATGACCTTCTAAGTTAAAAACACAACACAAAACTTGTGGGTGGCACTTTTAGCTCATTATTAAAATATTGGCCCCTAATTTGATCTCTCTTTTTCCTTTTTGACCTTTTAATGCATGCCCTAAATATATTTGAAATGAGTCTACGACGAGAGAAATTTGATGGACCTCAAGTGTAAGATTTCAACTCATTTTAGTTTTCTTAAATAATGAGTGGATTTCCTTATAAAGACTGCCATCTTTCAGGTTACCATATGGTTCTCTAATGGAAATTGCTAAAGTTTACCCACTGGATGTTGTCTTTGATAACCCTGACGATGTAAGTAGTATACAAAAATCCCTATCATTTATCTCTATTCATCTAACTTCATGCAGATTTAAGTAAATAAAATGTTTGTGGAACGAATTTCATTAGGAGACTGACTATTCTGTTAGTCAAGCTATTTTCGCTCAGGTGTTATTTTAATCATATCAGTACTTCATTACATAAGGATAACGAACTCCCATTCTATTTCTGCTAAGGTGTTATTTCAATCATATCAGTACTTCATTACACAAGGATAACGAACTCCCATTTATCTGTTAACCATGGATTATATTAACTTCTATGCTTTTTTTAAATGTTTTTCAGAAAGCTAACAAGCAAAATAGAAAATGCCTACCGCCTCCATTTTGTTATTGTTGCCTTGCTTTTGCTTGGATTTAATGAAATCATGACTCTCTTAAGGTTCATGTCCGTGTATTTTACTTTGTATTCTTAGTTACTTATTACTAAATCATATTCATTTAGACGTTTTTTATTCAGGAATCCATTG
>BQNB010103631.1:0-23994 GCA_026074375.1 Tanacetum coccineum | reverse complement strand
AGAATGTTAGCGAATATCATATTTTGATATTGGATATTTTTTTATATTTGTATCCTAACCTATATAATGCATTAATATATATTTGTACATTATAGATTGTTGATTTATATGGGTAATATTAAGAGTAATTAAATAATATTTAGTTACCATAATGAAACTTTGTAGGATATTGTATTTTGATGGGAGATCCAATTTCCTTAAGAGATCATGTCTAGGTAATGAATTATGGTAATGATTACATAATCATACCTAAATTAGGAGTTGATCCCTCCTTGACCTCTCTTATTAATAGAGGATTATTCACCTCATAAAATATACACACAAACATTACCACCCATCACTAAGAAGAAAGGATTAAGTAGAATATCTTCATCCTACCCATGTTCTTCATTCACGATGATCTCATCTCTCGCATCAAGTAAGTTTTAATGTTATGCTTAATGTTATTTGATCATTCATATTATAATTATATGTTTCTTGGGATAATTATTCAACAGTAGGCACATTTATAGTGTTTCTCTCAACAGGATCAACTAAATTAAACTTCTTTGGATCATTCACCAGATTATAATTTCTTATTCCCTTTACAACCACAAAAAAATTATACCCATGAAGATGTATAGGGTGGCTCTCTCGTGCTATAAAATTGTTACCTTAAATCAAAACTTGAACTGTGAATTTTACGCCAATGGGTACACTTTGGTCCCATTGTTAGTTTGTATATTTGTTAGCGGAGTACTACTTGTGTAGTTGTAAGGTGTTACCAGATTTCCAGGAAAATCCTCGGTAAAAACACTACTTATGTTATAATAATGTGTCTGAACCATAGCTGTGGTGGGCATTGTAAATGTGACATTATTGATGCCCGCCATTACTCTGCTTTCATTTACACAAGTAGCACACGGGTTCACGCCAACACCAACCATAAATACTAATGGTCCACGTCTAATAGGACCATAGCAGGGTACATTGGAGAATTTAAGCTTTAAAGAGACTCAATGAAGGAATCTGTCGCTAATGTGGCATTTTTTGCCGGAAGGCAATTTGGTGCTTTTGTAGCGTAGGGTAGATATTGCAGTTTGGTTGTCAGTTGCCGCAATGGTATCCATGAAAGGTAAAATTGCCATCAAGTACTTGCCAGATTTTAGGTCAGCGGTTAAAAGGGCATTTATGGTTTGGCCTAGAGCGATATAGATTGCATCTATTTTAAATGGCTTTATAGAACAAGCGTGTAAACTTATTGCTTACCCGATTTCCACACACATACACATATTGAATCAAATACAAGAAGAGAAAGAGATGAGAGTTAGAGAGAGAAAGGTTTAAAGAGAGAAAGAGATATGAAAGAAAGATTGAAGGATCATGTATTGCTAGAAATGAACCAATACCATCTCCAAGATATGGAGAGGGGTATTAATACATAGTTTAGGCTGATCATAGGCTCTTAGTGGGCTTGCATGGACCGGGATTGGTTTATGGATGAGCTTTAGCCCGATAACTAGACAATATTAGCTTAGGTAATTCCCGAGAACATAACCTAGACTAATACAAGGTTCGAGAATAATAATGATCATCACTTTACTAAAAACAAGGCTAACAATCTCCCCCTAAGGGGTGGTCATTGCACTTATGGCTTTACTTCTTGTGACATCATAGATCTTGAAACTTTGTATTCTTAGGAATTCCTTTGAAGTTCCTTTTGTATGCCTGTGATCTTGGATCTTCATCTTTATCTTGATATCTTTGTCTTTAATCTTGATATCTTGATCTTTTTACTTGAGATAATCTTGGGTACTTCTTTGTGTGAACGAATTCTTAACCAACATACTCATACTTAGACATTACTTGAAAGCTAACAATCTCCCTCAACATATATCTTCAACTTGATCTGCTTGCAATCATATACTCGATGTTCTTTGAGGAAGATCTTGTTTATCAGAGCGTGTGGAAGTGTATCATTAAAAGTTCATAGCTTTCTTTAAGTCTTGATTGATGTCTTAAATGTATCCTTCAACATAGAGTATGAGCATGTGGCCTTGGCGACACTGGGATGGGATTGAACTTCTACCATCAGTACCTGCAATTAATGTTAGAATAATAACTATGGACAAATATAGGTTTGTCATTCGTCAAAGTTCGATTGAAACAACCGTCAGTTTTTCATTTTATAGTATAAACAGTATACCTATGATCAGGTAGATTTAGAGAATCTCCTTGACATGTTTTTTGGATGTGCTAGCCTGTTCTCATTACCAGAACGTCCCAAAGCAAACAACACAATAAGAGTAAATCAGTTAGTTATTGTCTTACTGACTGATTCGTCAATTCATCTACTTGACCAAAATTGATATCCAATTGTCACAAGCTTGATTCATATATAATCTCACAAGTCACCTACCGCAGTGTTGTTTGATGTTAACACTAGCAGGATTTCCATCCGTCACTGTGGATACTAAAGAGTTTCACTCTGAATGTTCTGGCAATATCATGAGGATAATGTGTAGGACTCTTGTACAACTTGTTACTAAAATCAAAACACCTTTTCGAGGGGTCTTGTTTGATCAAAATAAACAAGATATATCATTGTTAGTTTCTAGTGAGAGAGAGTGAGATAAACACAAAAAGGAAAAATATTAGATTGAAAGAAAATTAGGAAAAATGAAATGAACATCCACACCCCCATGGAGAGACATGGGGGATATTTATAGCCTAAACATAAGCTATTTATCCCATGTTTACAATAGTAGTCCATGCGTTTAGCAGATCTTCTATAGCTAGTCCAATTCACATGTAAGATGCCAGCTTCACTAAAAAGTGAGGCTAACACAACTTGTGTTATTAATGATGAACAATAATTTTTATATGGAATTTGTGTCCTAGTGAGATTTTTGATTGATCTTGTTGGCTTTAGACTCTATAGGTGCACTTTTGATATTTGGTGATCGAAGGATGAAGCGGAATGCCACCTTTTCAATATCAACGATCTTAGAGTGAGAAAGTCAATAGAAGCGTATTGATCTCCCTAAAAATGAAACAAACTTATTTTAAGAGAATCATGAGTAGCTAGAAGGGTTGTGCCTTGCATCACTTGGTCCATGATGACTTGTCTTCAATATCAAAATTATCTTTGTGATTACCGATATATTATGCATTGACCTAGTTTCTGCCTAAAGTTGTATGGAGGGCTAATTTCTTTTCACCCGTACATAACTTTTCTTTTTTATTCTTCAACCCCTTCAATGTTAAGCTAATGCATCCTCATTATCACCATGTTGGGATTGTTCGGATGATAACTCATGCCTTGGATAATATTTTTCCTGTTCTTACTTTACTCCTTTTTTTATATCATACCTAAGGACTTCTAATTTATCTATTAGAGTATCCTGAGTTGATCCCTCTGGTTCTGGCTGGATCATGGAACAAATACCTAATCTTAACAGCTTTATATCTCCTTGAATAAGCAACAGTTGGTCGGTCTTTTAATATTTCCATCGTAGCCATAAAACTTTTAAAAATTCAATCAACGTGTTCGAGAAATCATTCATTACACATTGAGAGTTTTCTATTTCACCAAAAAGCTCCCCTACACATATGCATCATATTATGAAAGGGTTTTGCACATTCGAGGTCGAGAACACACTTATATTCAAAAGATCTTATCCGAATTAAGCAAATTGATTACATTTTAATCACTATTGTCGCCCTTAAAAATTGCACATGCTTTGAAATTTTTGATTATACAAGTGAATTAAAATACAAGTTAATGTATGTTTACTCATTTATGGAATGAAAGCGCATGGGGAAAACATAGTAGCATGACAAATGAACCACTTAAATTAACTTTTAAATATTTATACTCCCCCTCAAAAATAGATTAGAGTGAAAACTTGGAGAAGTTAGTTTGTTAAGAACACAGTTTTGAAAGATTTTAAATATATCTTTTGAAAAATATCTTGAAAAATTACGCTCAACAAGAAAATGATGTTTAATGTATCTGATGAAATATCATTTCCGTGGTGCTTCTCTTGAGCATTCAAAACTTGAAATGTTTGTATGACTTTGCTCAAGACCGAGAAGACATGAACTTCCCGTTGGTGAGGATTAATGCACATAAATGTACACGTTCCTTTCTATGGAGACCGAGTCCTAAGCTGACATTTACATAGAAGTCGTAAAAAAGTTTAGAAATGACATGTTTTGAAAACTTTTTGAAACTCTCGCTTGAACTTTATTTACATTCTCATGTCATTATTAAATGACATTTCTAGTGACGTAAATATTATCAATTTTTGAGAGACATGTCGGAGAAGAATATTTTTGGTATTTTAAAATTTTTTCGGTTTTGTATTTAGTTTAATAGGTTTTATAATTTTGTATTTTGATTTTCTGATAGATATATACAAAGTGTTACTGTGATTTTGCAAGACGTTCAAGCTCATATGGAGATAAACTAGGCATACCAAGGCGACAAACCAAATAATTAATCCTATCTTATGGAAGGGCTTTGGTGAAAAGGTCAGACAATTGGTAGTCTGTCTTGACAAAATATAGTTCAAACGTACCTTTTTCTACGTGTTCCTTTATGAAATAGTAGTGGACATCGATGTGTTTTGTTCTCGAGTGTTAGACCAAGTTGTAGGATATGGCTATTGCTGACTATGAATCATAATAGATAGGAATCTTGTTAAAGGGATAGCCATAATCCATTAACTGTGTTCGCATCCAAAGGACTTGAGCACATCAAGCAGATAAAGACACATATTCTACTTCCGCGGTTGACAACATTGTATAGTCTTGTTTTCTCAAGGACCAGCTCACCAGCTTTTTGCCTAAGCATTGAGTTCCTCTAGAAGTACTCTTGAAGGTGTCCTGACATCCCGTGTGATCTGCAACTGAGAATCTAGTTAGTTCAAAACCAGAATCCTTCGTATACCAGAGACCCATATGAATGATTCCCCAGAGATAACGAAAGATCATTTTAACCTCCTCGAGGTGCTTCTCGGTTGGCCGAGCTTGGTACCGAGCACATAAACAAGTAGAATGCACATTGTTTGGTCTGCTTAAAGTAAGATACATTAGGGAACCGATCATGCTTTGATATTTTGTAGCATCTACGGGAGTCCCATTTTTATCAAGATCAAGCTTGTTTTTAGTCTCCATTGGAGTACCAATGGGATCACAATTTTTCATTCCATGTTTTTTTAGGATTTTAAGCACATAGTTGGACTGGTTTATGAAGATGCCACGGGGGGAATGTTTAACTTGTAAACCAATGAAAAACGTTATTTCCCCCATCATCAACATTTCAAAGCGGCTTTTCATAAGGTTATCAAATAATTAGGTATACCTAGGGTTTGTAGAACCAAAAATAATATCATCTACATAGACTTGTACCACTAAGATGTCATTGTCGAAGCGTATTATTTAGAGAGTTAGATCAATGGTTCCTTTGGGGAAGTGATTCTATAGAAGAAATCTTGATAATTCGTCGTACCATGCCCTTGGTGCCTGCTTTAATCCATAGAGTGGCTTCTTTAACTTGTAGACATGACTTGGATGTTTTTACGTCCATTTGATACACGATGAATGATTTGTGTGTAGCGTAGGCAAAAGATATCCTGATAGCTTCCATTCTAGTAACCGGAGCGAAGGATTCTTCAACTTCTATTCCTTCCTCTTGATGGTACCCTCTCATAACCAAACGAGTTTTGTTTCTAATGATTGTGTTTTCTTCTTTGAGCTTGTTTTTTAATAACCATTTCAGAGTAAGGGGTTTTATGTTGTCCGGAAGAAGAACTAACTCCCATATATCAAGCCGTTTGAACTAGAGAAGGTCATCTTGCATTCAATCAATCCATCTAGGATTGTTCATAGCTTCTTTGACATTTCTTGGTTCCATAGTGCCTACGGACAATGCATAAATGCACATTTTTCCATCTGTCTGTAGTCGATTTCTTGTCAAAACTGGTCGTTGAGGGTTCTCCTATCACTTGTTTTAGAGGGTGATCCTTATTCCATTGATAATCATGTTGGTACAGTTGATAAAATGTATGAATGTTTGATGGATCCACATATTGAGATGATGATTCAACAAAACTTATGGATGGCAGAGCAAATGGATTTATGAACATATTCTCATCGAACAATACATTGTTAACATTATCAGCAACTACTTCAGATTGGAGTTGAGCTTGATCACCTTGTTGCTGAACATGTTGTTGTTGTTGTAGCTCGTCACCATCCTGTGAAGTGTTTAGAATAGTTGGAGTCTGTGAAGATGAATTTGTTAGTGGTGGTGCAGATTTTGCAATTATTGTACATGCATTTGGAGTTGGAAGATTATGATTTTTTGGATTTACAAGAGAAGTTATGGTAGCATCTGACGGTTGACCACCAATATAATCATCATACATTGCTTCAAACAAGAGTTCCAATTCATGTTCAGTTGGGTTTTGAGATGTTATTGCTGACGGAGCATAAGTAAGATCGAGTTCTGAACTGATTTGTCCAGAAGTCCTTCCTTGAAGCTCAGGTTTTGAAATGCGTTGTTCAAAATCCATAGCTGAAACTCATCAAATGTGACATTCATCGTCTCCATGATCTTCTTTTTCCTTCGGTTGTAGACTCTGTAAGCAAATGAAGTAGAAGAATAACCAAGAAAGAAGCCTACATCACCTTTCGCACCAAGCTTCCCAATATCCTCATGATCATTCTTGGGAAAACAGAGAGCCCCGAATAAATGTAGAAAGGAGATATCTGGTTTTTTCTCGTTAATAAGCTCGTACGGTATTTTGTTGAATCTTCTATGAATAAGGGAACAGTTTTAAGTATAGCACGCAGTAGCAATAACTTCAACCCATAACAATAACGAAGCACAAGAAAGAATCAGCATCATTCGAGCAGCCTTCACCAACGTCTGATTTCCTCATTCAACAACGTTGTTTTGCCAAGGAGTTTTAACAGCTGATGTTTGGTGAGAGATGCCAACTTTATTAAAATAATCCTTAAGCACTTAATTTGTGAATCTTGTTCTATTGTCGGTTCTTACAATGATGATTAGGGCTTGTAGAAAAACTTGAATTTTCTTAAGAAAAGTTTTGATCACTTTTGGAGCTTCATCTATTGATCTGAGAAAGTGTACCCACGTATCACGAGAGTAATCATCTACTATCTCAATAACATACCGCTTCCCATTGATGCTTTCGAGTCTTATAGGCCCACACAAATCCATATGAAGAAGATGCAACCTATTCTTAGAATTTGGAATAGGTTTTGGTTTGTGAGGTGACTTCTTGCTTTTTCCTTGCTCACATGATGGACAAAGGTGATCTTTCAATTATTTGAATTTTGGAAGACCGATGACAAGATTGTCCTTCACAAGTTCATTTAGGTGTCAAAATTGAGGTGGGATAAACGTTGATGGCATAGCCAAGACTTTGTTGATGTAGCACGAGACAAATTGGAGATGCACAGGTCATTTTCTTTTTCTAAAGACATAACTTGAAACTCTAAGGACACGTTCTCATCTTCAAATTTCTGAGACAAAGGATCAAGGGTACTTGATGAACATTGAGTATTCATACTTTTTCTCTTGAGATCTCCCAACTGAGTTTGCAACCGTTTGATTTGTTGGTGCATTCCATTATAGGCTTTATCAGACAAAATTTTGTCATATTTGCATTCTTTACATTTTTTGAACCAATCATTCCAAAGAATAGCGTATTCGTTTTCCTTTTTAATGATACAAGTTTCAATTTTTTCTCTCGTACGATCAAGCTTAGTTTGGATATTTGAAGTATCTACAACCGAATTATTTTGCACACTAGACATAGTATCCTAACTGACAACTGCTCTCAAGAGATGCTTATTTTCTTTTTCCAAAACCATGATGTTATCAAGAGATTCATCAGCTTCTTTTGCAAGAGATATAAGTCTGAAACAAATTTAGCTGCTTCTTTCAAAAATGCCTTTTTCAAAATGTATTACTCTTACGTCAACTTGGTTAACAATAGGAGCAGTTTCAATCTTTAAAATCTGGTGAACCTCTTGATGAACAGGAGACGACCAATTGTTTTCATTAGTAACCATACTATGAATCATGATAGAACATGACAAGATAGCTGCATTCATTTACTGGGCTTACTTTAGCCCAGTTGTGATGTCCACCAGTTATACCGGCCTCATTTGTTTCATATATGTCTGTCTTCCCCCGTCTTCCACTCCATTCGGGATCCTTCGATACGCACACATCCATAAAACGACCAATATTTATGAAATCATAAGGGTATGTTGCTGATGCTAATGCCTACTCAAATTGACCAGTATTTGGACCCTTCTATCTTTTCTAGTGATTTCTTCATCCATATAACACTTTTAGAGAAATATTAAGATTACTAAACCACCGTTGGCTACTCTAACTAATCGGATAGAAATCTGAGGTGGTAATCATTGTAAGTTTATAAAACCTAATTTGGTATTTTTTTTGTTTTTATATACACAACAATTTAGGGTTTTTTCTTTAATTGAATTGACGCAAGTTTGTGGGTAAAAAACTAATTATCTTTTTTATTTTAATTGTTTGCGGCTTGCCATGGAAGATGCCAAAGTGAAATGGTGGTTTTTGGGTCGGCAGTGGAGAGATGAAAAAAAGAGAGCCTTAAATTACAAATTTGGTTTGTAAGTATGTGTTTTCATAAATTTCTTTAATAGTAAAAACTATCTTAATGTTATCAGCATCTGATGGGTGTAACGCGTACCGATCAGCTCTACTTCCAGTTTTGTTTTAACTAAGATGAGTGCATCGAGTGTGGTTTTGTTATATGGAATATAATGATGGTTTTGCACTTGCATTAGCTGGCATTTTGATTATACTTATCTATACACAATTGTAAAGTTGGTAGCGAATACAAGAAACTTTTGATGCATAACTCCTTTGTTCTTGAAATTTTTGATTAATTTCGAAGATTTGTGCATCCAATTTCTTACTTGGTGTCTTGGTGTTCTGATTTCAGGTCGCCAATAGCAGCCATACCTCTGAATCGAATTCCTCCATTTTCTGCGCAATGAATGGGCTCAAATCAGATTGGTATCTCTAATCATTGTACACACTTTGTTCCTAAATAGTCAATTTGATAATTAAATTAAAAATTGCATTACAATCGAAAACTGTATTTTTGTTAAAGTTTAGTGTTTTTAAATTGGTTGTAGTGAAATTTGAGGCGTGTTCTTTTTACAAGTAATGTGTTTCGCTTCCTTCTGTTCGTTTTTGTATTAATTTCTGTCTGTTGATTTTTATGTCTTCATGTATTTTGCCACTTCTGTGGACAACGTGGGTGTTGCTGAAGTATCTTCATTTGGTGGTCGTGTACCGTACGTTGGCACCACATGTATGTTAGTTTTACTTTTACGGTGTCAAAACCATCTAGCCATTACCGGTTATAGTTTCTGAATTTTTTGTTTTGTGAATTCGTATATGTTTTTGTGTTTGGTAGACGGCTACTATGCTATTTCGATGTGATTTAGGGTTTTATCTTTTTCAGATTCGGTTCATTGTTGCAGTCACTGTGCTATTTCGTAGATGGATAATGTGCTATTATAGGTATGTCCACGCAGATACAATCAGATTCTTCTGCATCATACATGAACATCAGTCGTGTACGTATATCTCCAACAAGTAGTTCAATAATCTATTTCTGATATATCCTAAATAATGTGGTGCATTTATATTTATCCATTACCATGCGCTTTTTTCCTTTTATACGTACTCAGTTACTTCTTCCAACTATGTATATCTGTACGGGGCTTACTGCCTACAACGAGCTCCAATCAAGAGCCGATGTGATAGATGCGATACTCACAGGTAACTCAAAGCACCAACTTCATTATACATTGAATATGAAACCTAAAAACACATACATTCTGTCAGACTATATTGGATGCATTCAAAGAATCAGCGAACCAATTATTAGCGGAACCAAGAAGTTAGAGGACGGGGGAAAAAAGAATTTTCTCAGACAAAAGTCGTTGTACACAGCCTAGAATAATGTGTCGTCAACCACACTGATGCAACTTCTTCCATTCAAACGAAATCATGAAACTCTAAAAGGTCAGTATGAGATTCTTATTCTCAAGGAAGCTTTGCAGATGAGAAGATGATTCTCAAGAAACAGGTAATTTCTATACGCCGATTTCAATATGCTGAGAATTTTCTTGAATGTTAGCTGCTAAGTTGCTTCATTTTGGAACAGAAAAGTAAGACGCTAGAGGTAACAGTATCTAAAGTACGTCGTTCAAGTAGAATACATAACAACAGCTAATCCGTTACACAGTCATCAAAAACCAACCTCCTGGTATCCCCAGCATGAAAAAGGTAACTACTCTATTTATTTCTGCACTTTCTATTATCTAAAAACTGTAACGTGTGGGTCTATTTAACATCAAGAAACAGAGAATCGCTATACGTATTAAAGCTAAAATTGAAGACTTCATATTCACCACGCATTTTAAAAGAGCTATTATTTTGCTGTTTCGGCATTTGGTATAGGTTCTCATTGTTTCTAGTTTATATAAGTTGTTATATATAATACTTATTGGATAATTCAATGTATTCTTATTTGATGCACCCTCATAGGAGCATGCAGCAGTCCGGGAGGTTTCTATGCACTTTCCAACTGCCATTATTAGCGATATGAGTCGTGAAAAGGTATATGCCATGTTTGTTGGGCTTGCATATTTATCATGCTAATGGCTTTATGCAATCAACAAGTTCATATCAGGCATTATATGACATGTTACACCAACCACAAAATTTATGATGGTCAATGATCAGATCATTTTGTTGGAAAACAAATATCAATATGTAAAATTACTTACTATAAGATTTAGGGTTGTTTGGATTTAGGTTTTGCAGTTGATGTAAAAGTTGTGTTTTTTACTATGTTTGGATGTAAAATTACTTACTAGGATTGAAAGTAAGAGTTATATTTCTGCTTATGTGATTATTTAGGGGTCAAATAAGTGGTTTTGGATGATAAGTCTCAAAATATAATGCTTACGGTAAAATATAACCCTTTAATGATGCCTTACCTTTTTTCCTTGAAAAATTCGAATTTGCCAAAGACCTCAATAAATGATAATCTGATTATAACAACTACATGCAGCAAATCGATTCAAGCAATATTTACTCTGCCCGATTTTGTTAAAACTGATTATTATAATGCATCATCTCTTTCGAAATCGACATCCTAACATACTCTTATTAGTCATAAAACTAAGTTTTATAATGTCGGATTTAAGTTCTCATTCATTGCAGAAGTATATATTTCCACATGAGTTCCTAAGACAACACTTAAATTGATTTGCTAAATACTCATGTAGTTAAAAGTATATGTGACCATTTTTATGGTTCAAGAACACAACAGAAGTCAAGGAAAATGCAAAGAAACTACCAATTTCTTCTTTCAGTAGGCTAATTTAAATATCTTAGATTTCAAGTTGCTTATGTATTAGGACAATTACAAAACAAAGCTGCCACATATGCACTTTTGAGGGTACTGAAAGATTTGAATGAGAATAATATGTATTGCTTGGTTATGTGTTGGAGGAACCTGAAATAGATATTTTTTGTCTTGAATTGTATGTAATATATAAACCAATCAAAATGCTATATTTGTGTTTGCAGCAACAAATCATTAGAAAGCCAAATGTTAAGGGTTGTGTGAATTATGTGTTTGTAAATTATGCTTCTATAATGGATGTTATTTGTACTTGAGCTCTTTATGTTGTTTATCGAACAAGTTTTATTCAAGAACTGGAACAAAAGCAACCAATGTGTTTCAGTATGTAAAACTTCTACGCTGTGTGACTGGTATCCAACTAAAGCAAACTATAATGACGTCTTTTTGTCGTATACAAAGAATGACACTACATGGGTAGACAAAAGTCATGGTTATACACTTTAAGATGTCGCTACTGGGCTCCTGCATCTTTACAAGTTGTACTGGATCAAAGTTGGGATTCGTTTGCAGGTACTGTGTATGTTAAACTGATAAAATGTAAACGAAAAATAAAAAAATGTAAACGAAAATAATGCACCACATGTTGCAATAACATGTTAGCCCCCACCGCAACGCGCGTGTCACTTTCCAACTCGTTTAATGACATTGTCGACTTGACAACACGTTGAAGATTCACAATGGTGTCTTTTACCTCATTTAGAAGTTTCCGTGCAACACTTGGTGAAGGATTATCATCTGAAAATTCATTATCAGGCATGAAAATTGGTCTAGAAACTGTGTTAGAAACACTAGTCATTTTGGAAGTATTTAAAAAATACACCTCTTCTCATGACTTGGGCATTTGAGAAACAAAAACCTCATTAATTTTATTAATCTTTGCATAATTTTCCGGTTTTATTTCTTTGTTAAGTTGTTTCATTTTTAAACGACTCTCTTGAGCAAGTTGCAGTGTTTCCTTCAAATCGTACACAGCAAGAGGATCATGCTTATCTAATAACACTCTACCATTATACAAACTCTATTGCTTTTTTGAGCTTGCTTGAGATAGAAGGGATTTTGATAACCAAGAGCCATCTTCTGTTTAGTGTGGTAAAACGAGTCTGGCTTAGGTGAAAGCATGTGCATCGTTTGAATCGATTGACACATTTTAACCAAAATGTTATCTAATTCCTTGATCTTTTTCTCAGATTGAATTAGTTTATCAATAAACTCATCTTCGTGTGTTTGAAATCACTTTTCAACTTTTGAAAGCTGGTTATTTAGATTTGCAATTTTCTCATTCAAAGCCGTTATCGTTTTAGCATAAATTAAATTAAAAGCATTTATCTTTTTAGTAAGACATTGTTCTTGATAAACAGACTCTCTATAACCATTTTTAAGTTCATCAAATTTTGCTTGATTCAATTTAAAACATTTTTCTTGTCCCTTATATCTTGTAAGTTTAGTGGTCAATTCATTATTCGCATCTTTCATTTTGCGATTGACCATGTTTACTTTCTCAACTCCGAATACCAAATTATTATATAATGATTCAAAGAACGCATGTGTTTCCTCAATAGTAGCAGGATATTGTTCTACTATTCCTCAACTATGTTCCATATTAGAATCCGCAGGAATAACATTACTGTCATTCTGTTGATCCAGATGCGGCTTAGTAGTGGATTCGAGTAGCTTAGTATACTGCTTCTCTTGAGTAAACATATTAAAGATCTCATTATTATAACAATTTTGCATATTGGTGTACCTCAGCTGATCCATCTGAGTCGTAGACGGGAGCTTTGTCAGCTTGCGTACCCGATGAATATGTTTGCTGCAAATTGGCCATTAAAATGCAGTTCGCATTGACTTCCTCAATCTCTTCAATGTCACCTGCAGCAGCCATTAGATCAAATTTCTCAGCTTAGAGTTGGATCCCTACTTCTTCCTTTTGAGTAATCAGCAACTGAGTATGAAGATAAGCAACATCCATTCTTCTTGGTCTGACTGTGTAGTTCCCATCATAATGAACCACTCCTCTGCAGCTGTAACACCTTATCTGATTACCATTGTCCCATTACCATTACCCTCAGCCCGTGCTACTACAACATTACCATTCCCATTTTGATCCGCATTATGATTAGCAATCCCTAGAACAGCAATAAGCCCATTTTGATTCCCAACATTCTAAATACCCGGATTCTGAACTGCATTATGTATAACATGATTCCCTGTATTCTGCATTGCATTATACCCGTTCTGATTCCCTGCAATCTGCCCCGCATTGTACCTAATCTGATTTCTTACATTCTGCCCAGCAAACTGTCTAAACTGATTCTCGCCATTACCACCAACCATCTGCATCTGTCTGTCTTGAACCATATTCATACCCGGCTGTGCAATATGTTTGTTACGAGGGTTTGATGAAATTCTTTGGTTGTTGTTTGTTGGTGTAGAGTAGTTTAGTTTGAATGCTTTAGCCATAAGTACAAGTGCCATGTTCATTGCAGTTATGAGATATGTGATTTCATCAGGGTTTTGGATTGATTGTTGCATGTAGTTCGTGTTGAAGGAAGGTTGTGGGACATAGTTGTTGTTGTTGGGTAGTGGATGTTGCATGTAGGTAATTTGTGATGGTTGATCTGGGTGAAACACTAGATAAGTGTAAGGAGTCTAAGTGTTTGCCATAAATGCCAAAGGATCATGTGTTTTTGCAAGTCGTTCTGCTCTGAGTTCATTTACCTCCTCCTGATTCATTTTTAAGAAATCATACAGCTGATTGTAGTCCACTTCATGTAGATCCTTCGTTTGATAAACAATGGTAACATGTCGTTTCCATTATGGCTGGATATTGTTAAGAAACTTGAGATTGATGGCAATGTTCTTTGGGAAATGTTTGTTTATTTTAAAATCATTCATTAACTTTGAAAAACAATGGTAGTAAGATTCAATCGATTCCCCTTCTGTAGACTTAAAATTTCCCATTCATTAAACAACTTTGCCTCTTTCTCCTAAAGACCAATATCAGAACCTTTCATCATTTGCTGAACACGTAACCAAATTTCCTGAGCGGTGTCACAACTATCTACTGCAGCATAGATGTCTTCTGAAAGACCCATGAGAATAGTCTAAATTGCCTGATCATCAGCTTCTATTTGCTTTGCTTCTTTCTCAGTGAGTTCATCATCTGTCTGCTCGTGAGTAGATTCATCTACAAGAGGTTCACCGTGTGGATCACCTGGTTCATAGATCATTCGTCTTACATACGGACCGTGAATAATGGAGTTCACAAGTAGTTTCCCGTTTGGTTTACTCTTTAGATAAGACGACTAGACCATGGAATGTAGTTGTCTTTGTTGATCATAGGAGGACGGTTTTTGGAACTAGCAACATAGATATCTTGTTGAGTCGACATTGCAAAAATTTGTGTGTGAAAAAAATATAATCTTAATGGATTCAGTGGTGTTGTGGTATTGTAAAGTTGATTGCTTTTGGTAACGTTTGCTTAATTGTTAAGTGTTGTAGCTTTAAAGTACTAATGGTATAATTATCTTAAAGTAACAAGGATTAACGATTGATTAAACAAAGTAAAGGACTAACGGTGTAAATTGATTCAACTTGAAGGGATAATGAAAGTAACAAGGACGATTGGTGCAAACTGTTTGTAGGTCGAGGGTAAAAGATTTAAATATGAATTAGGGATCCAATGTTTAAATCTTCTTTACCCGCCAAAACAATAAGCTTCTTCAACTTTTGATAGAATCAAACCGCGAACAAGAATGATCAAACCACCTAGAAAGAAGATCAACTGCGTGGATAGTGATCAAATCGCCTAACTGTTGCACTCAAATCGCAGGATTAGGGTTTTAATCAAACCGCTTGTAAACAGTGTGATTTCAAAACTCAAATCGCTTGAAACACTAGATCAAATCACGTAAATGTGTAACTCAAATCGCAACCTGGCAATAAAGGTCAATCCGCCTTCAAACCTGTGTCAAATCGCCTTACACTTGAATCAAATCACCTTATCCAATGTGATTAAACCGCCTGGCTACCTAGGTCAAATCGCCTGAAAGCAAAGGTCAAATCGTGTAACCTGCTGTTCAAATCGCCTAGAGTACAAGATAAATCTCCTGACACCGATATCAAATCGCTTGAAATCCCGTATCAAATCACGTGACTTGAAGTCAAATCGCCTAGCAGACAAAGTTTAAATCGTCTTCAATCTAATAATTCAAACCGCTTGAAATGAGACCTCAAATCGCCTGATAAGGAGGTCAAATCGCCTGATCAAACAACCTTATACTATAGTCCTTTTTATGTCCTTTTCGTTTTTGTTTCCACACTAAAATCACCTAAATGAGTATATCTTCAAACCGAGACCAGATAAGCAATAAAAAAAAATACTAATAAGCTGATTTTAACCTCTAATAAGTAACGAAAAAGAACCTTAAATAAGCTACTTAGTTTTCAATTAAGAAAGTACAAGGTTTTTTCCTCAAAAAAACTTAAACCTAAAAGAGAATGAAATAAGTCAAGACTTAAACAAAACCAAATAAGCTTTAGTAAGCTTGTACCCATGAAAATAAGCTACAAAACAAATCACCAAACAGCTAAAAGAGGTTTTAGACGAGAAAGATTATAGCTTTTAAGGAAAACACTACAAAACCACAAATAAGCTGTAGGTATATGAAACACAAATAAGCCCGAAATAAGCAAACAAAAACTACAAATAAGCCACGTAATCCACCCTGGAGGCTCTTGATACCACTTGTAAGCTTGTTGCTTACTCGATCCCCACACACATACACATATTGAATCGAATACAAGAAGAGAAAAAGATGAGAGTTAGAGAGAAAGGTTGTAGATTATATTTTATTATATTTAGATATATATATATATAGTATATATTTATCTATTTATATATGAAGAAGAGGGATGTTGTCATGTATTGTTGTAATTGAACAAATCTCCTATCCAAGGTAAGGAGTAGTGGTTTTGTATTACATAGTTTGGCCCGGTCATGGGTTCTTGGTTGGCTTCCATGGACCAGGCTTGGTTTATGGATGTGCTTTAGGCCGATAACTAGAGAATATTAGCTTAGGTAATTCCCGAGAACATTACCTAGACTAACACAAGGTTCAGAAATAATAATGACCATCACTTTACTAAAAACGAGGCTAACAAAGTGTCAACTTCAACGACTATGAATTAATGATTTACAATCTTGAAAAAGAAATCTTCATTTAACGCAGCATTGATTATACGTAGTAAGTATGTTTTTCCGGTTTTAACATGTAACATGTATCCTGAAAAGATTCTTAATTAGTATCACATTTTCATTGCTTTATAGGTGATTAGAGTTGTCTCTTTATTGATTATGTGGTATGCAATAATCAATATCGGAGTGCAAACCATATGTATATCAATAGTTACCTGTAGATGTTCTGCAATTAGGAACCGGACCCGGGTAGCCATTGATGGTGTGTGCATCAGATACTATCAGATTTTATGACTTAATACACAAAACAATCAGGATTAATACAACCAACCTCCCCACTTTTATTTAAATTGTATATCAATCAAACTGATGTTTTAATGACTCAAAAGCAAAAGAAAATCTACAAGACTCAACTAAACAAACAATAGTAATCACAATGATTACTTTACAAACCCTAACAAGATCACTTAGATCAACAATGGAGATATATCACCTTTTAAAAGAGAGAAAATAGGAAAAAAGTAAAATACAATAAGCCAATAGGAGCTTATATAGCTATCAACTAGGGCATCAATAATCTTTCTTGAATTGTCAGCTTTAACCCTCCAACTATTGATAACCTACTAAACAAAAACAAAAAATAAAAGAAATGCAAAATAAACTTTTTAAAAACTTACCAAACATACCCTAAAGAATTTGTTGTCAACTTGTGCCACAAGAAACTTACACAAACATATCAAACTTAATACCTCCTTTTAAGTTTACTTGTGGTATAAGTACAAAAGGCTTAGCAGATTACAAAATCTTTTATGATCCTTAGTAGACAACCATTTTGTAAATAAATAAGCAACATTATCCTCATATTTGATCTTAAAAGTTTTTATCAAACCTGCATATACTTTTTCTCTCAAAAAATACAGGTCAATCTCAAAATATTTAGTCCTTTCATGGAATACAGGATTGTATAGCATAACTGCTATCACAACTAACAGAAACATGTAGATCCACATTAATGTTCAAATCTTTTAAGATTTTTAAGATCTACATAAGTCCACAAGTAACATTATTCATTGCTCTATATTTAGCTTTAGCTGAAGATTTAGCAAGAACAGATTGCTTTTTACTTTTACATGATACAAGATTACTTCCCATATATATCCCATAACCAATTAAAGATTTTCTAGTAATCTTGCACTTAGCCCAATCAGAATCAACATAAGCACATAAATTTAGATAAGTTCCATGCTTAAAAGATATACCAGTTCCATGAGAACTTTTAAGATATCTTAAAACATGAAAAGCAATTTTAACATGAGATTGACAAGGGGCATGCATGAACTGACTAAGGCAGTAAACTACATAGGCAATATCAGGCCTAGTTAAAGTAAGGAAAATGAATTTACCAATAATTTTTTGATAACAAGTTATATTGCTAAGAGCAAAATCAATTTCAGGCTCCACTTTATCTTTCTTTTTTAAGATTGATCAAGAATAGGAGCCTTAGCAGGCTTACAAGATAACATACCATATTCAGATAACAACTCCATGCAATATTTCCTTTGATTCAAACATTAACCATTACTAGTTTCCAACACTTCAATACTAAGTGTTAGAAATATAGAAAAGATTCGGTCACTACCAATATATCGTTAGATAGCTCGTAGTATAATATTTGGAAGTTAGCCAAGCTAACCAGCTCAACATAAGAATACCTCTTATGTTGACCGACCAATGTAAAGGTATAAATACCCCTCTCAATTCTATGGAGAGGGTTGATTGTTTCATTTCTCTCATAATACATTTCCTTCTTTCTCTCTCTAAGTGTTACAACCCTCCTTTCTCTCTCTAGCATTTCTTATGTTCATTTGTTAAGTGATTTGATACTTCTAGAATTGGTATCAGTCGCCATAGGGTGATATCATGAGTTTGTGTGCGTTTTTATCTTGTCTAGTTCGTCATTTTTGGTTATTTTGGTCTTGTAGTTCAAAAAAAATCATACCCGGATTTTTGTGTCTAAAAGTGTTAAAGTTTATGTTTTTAAGCAAGATCTAGGCCTATGATAACTAGTTGTACGAGAAAAATCAAGGTAAAACGTCAAAAAGGGTGTGTTTTTGGTATTTTTGTCAAAAAAGTACGTTTTTTGAAGCTAGCGGTTTATGTTTTGAAGCTAGCAAAATATGCATGTTTGAAGCTAGCGATTTATGTTGTCTAGCGAAATATGTGTAACACCCCTAAAATTGTATCGCAGCAAAAATGTTCCGGGGAGCTTACTTCATAAAACACCAGTTCTAGATACGAATTGGGGAGAACGAACCTCTAAATGTTTCGTTTGAAAAGTACTCTCATTGATTTCCATCGAAATTGAAAATAAAAGTTTGTCCCATAATTGCATCACAATGAAAAGCTTGAAGATTAACACAATGAATTTGATCACTTGTAAGTTATTTATAAATAACCATGAAATGAAATATTTTTCAGTTTAGACACCAATGCACATCAAATAATCCAAGCATCTAATTCACCTATACAAAATGCTTAAAAAGTGTCAGACATAAATTTGGTTAGAATCATAGGTATTTATAAATACAAAGGTTGAAACCAAAAGTCCTAAAAATTATGTATGGACCATTTCAAACCTGGTAATTTACCCTAAACGTATGTAGACTGTCATAAATGCCAAAGAGTAGTAAAATATGCTTATACCAGTTAAAATCCCTAAATAGTCCACTAAAAATATACGTATGAACGTTGAACCGCAATTGTTTCAAATTCATGTATGAAAATTATCTATAAACACCAAAATGTTTACAAGTATGTATTTGCCACACATTATTCAAGGTCACATATGTAAATATCTAATGTGATTAAAAAACAATGAATACAATTAAACTCAAAGTTCATGAAACTATCGACCTAAGGACTTGTATGTATGCCACTTTATTCAAGGCACAGTAAGAGTGTACCCATCGTAGGTGTTCCCTCCAAGAACACCCGGGCATTAATGAAAATAATATGTACCCATCATAGGTGTCCCCTCCAAGAACACCCGGGCATTTCTGAAAATATTCATGTGTATGTAATTGTTGGCCCTAAAAACTCAACCAATAATGTTTCGACATGTTATAATGTTTGTTTGCCTAGTGATAGCTAATCACCCGAACAGGGATTGTCAATCACGAATAAATCTATTTCCATAACATTCGCGCTCACCCTCCAAGTGATTTACAGTTCATGCAACCTAAGCTAATTCGAAATCATTTCCAAAGTAAAGTATGTATTCGCGAACAAAAATGAATTCAATTAATGTATCCCATAGCGAGCTATGCAAATAAGTATGCAAACCAATTTGTAAACGATCATGTAACAAGCATAAGTCAATCATGTGAATGAATTTGCAAACAAGCATGTTCTCACCCAAAAAATATATGTAAAACCAGTAAAACATGGGGCTATAAACTCACATTGAAGTTGTTAAAAACGTTGCCAGATAGGCATCTAATATGCAAACAACACGAACGGAAAGACTAGCGGCATCGTTCCAAGAATTATGCAACTATCTTAAACGGCTAAGATCTACTAGCCTAGGAATAATGTATTTGGATTTCCCGATGAAAAGGTTAGCATCAACGCAGACACGTTTATAAAAGAATTTTAGATATAAAGTTGTAGATAGTTTTGTTTATGTTTATTAAAATAAAATCGATAAGTAACACATAGTATGTAAATATTCCTTATAAATTACACAAGAAAAATAAACACTTATTTAACAAATAACCGTGAATAATATCACCAAGATCAACAATCCAAAGATATAATGTGAAAGTTAATATAATTCTTTTGCAGGTAATATAATAAGGAAACGTTAAAAAAAATTGAAATAATATAATTCGACGACATTTTTTTAGAAATCTACCCAGTTAAATTATTAAAATGTCCTTGCATAATAATAAACGCACGTTTTTAAGTTACGAATTATGTAAACTATGTTTTTAAAGCTTTTACAAAAGTTATGATTATATAACTTCGTTCTATAAATTTCTAAAATTAATAGGAATTTTAATGAAAATTGATAGTTTTATTAATTTTTTAGAATGACCTTTTACGATTATAGCAACGTTTTCCATATTGGTTAGTCCAAATTCAATGTTTTTTCCATTTTTCAATCAACCGTGGTTGCAATAAATCCTCCGGAGTTAGATATATATATATATATATAAATATATATATATAATATATATATATATATTATATATAAATATATATAAATAAAATATATATATAATATATATAGAGAGAGAGAGAGAGAGAGAGAGAGAGAGTGAATGTTAAAATGAAAAAGACAAATATTTGTGAGAAGGATAAAAAAAAAAAACTTTTTTTTTAATGTTATTCGAAAAATTCCAAAAAAAATTCTCATAAATCAGGTATGTTGGAGCATAATAACTTTTGTAAAAGAAGTTTTTTTCTAATTTTTGAGCTTTTATACGATTGTTTTAATGCGCAAAAAAAGAAATTTTGTGCACAAAAAAAATTTTGATGCAACAAATTATTTCGACTGGTATATAGTTTGATGCTCATAAAATTTTATATGCAAAAAGCAAAAGAAGTTGGGTACAAAAACGAATTTTTTGATGCACAAAAAACCATTTAATTGGCACAAACTTTTTTTATAAATTTTTTTCGCAAGACAATCCCATTTTTAGAAAAACTTTCCATTACAACTTTTTTTCATTCACCAACTTACACGAACATGTGGAATATTTTTCAGATTTTTTGAAACTTTTTTTAAAAAAAAGAATAATCTTTTTTATCCTTCTCCACGAATATTTTCTTTTTATTTGATCTTTATCCTATTTATATAGTAATATCTATATATATATATATATAAATATATATATATATATATATCAATATATTTATTTATATATAACTAAACAAATAATAATTTATTACGATTATTTAACCCTTAAACCACCATATTTATATCCTTTTATGTATTTATATAGATTACTTATGTTATATATGTATTTTGTCAATTTGAATAAACCAAACGCAAACCCTTTGTGTGGATTATGCTAAACCAAAACGCAACCCTTTTTCGGTGTTTCCGCCTAACCAAAACACACCCTTTTGGCATTTTATGCTAAACCAACCAAACGGACCCCTTTGTTGTCTTCTATAAACCCAAACGCACCCACTTGGTTTTTAAATCAACAGCCAGAACCACACCTAATCTGTTTATGAACAGCCAAACGCACCCTAATCCGTTTATGTCAAACCAAACGCCCCTTTGTGGTGTTCCTACACAACCAAACGTACCCTAATCTGGTGTTAATAACTAGAAACAAACACCCTATGTTGTTTTCTACTAAGCCAAACGCACCATTTCGTGCTAAGAAACCAACCAAACGCACCTTTGATGGTGCTAAACCTCATATCCAAACCACCCTTTCGAGGTGTACTCAAAACCAAAACGCACCCTATTCAATTGGTCAAACTCCAAACAACGCACTATTTCATTTACACAGCCAAACGCCCCCTTATTGTATAAACCCAGATCCAAACGCCCTTGTGGCTGTTTTATTAAAACCAAACGCATCCCGGGTCAGTTTGTACTAAACCAAATCGCACCCTATTCATGTATTTAAATCAAAACCAAAACGCACCCTAGCTGGTATAATACCAGACGCACCCTCTTCGTGTGAAAACACCAACCAGCGCACCCTTGTAGGGTGGCTGTCCCACCAAACGCACCCTCGTGGTGCAACCCATAAACCCAACACACCCTTGTGCGGGGCTGTCCCGAACCCAACGCACCATTTGGTGCTTATTTTACAAACCAACCGCACCCTAGGTGCTCTTGAAATCAAACCAACCACACCCTTTTCGGTGCCGAGACAAACCAAACGCAGCCTAGCTGCTAACCCGGACCCAAACGCACCCCTTTGGTGTTGACATAAAACAAACGCACCCACTGTGGGTGATTCTATCAAACAAAATGCACCCTGGTGGTGCTATAAATAAACCACATGAAGCCTTGCTGGTGACGTGGTGGTGATGGTGATGATATGGTGACGATGAGGATGGTGATGGTGTACCGGATCTATAGATCGGTGGTGGATGGAGGGGTGTAGTGGCGTGGAGGCGACGACGGTGGCAATGGCGGGCTGTGGTGGGGGTGGTGGCAGCACGTGAGATGGTGGATCAGATAGATCGGGTGGAGAGGAACCTTTTTGGATTCGACCGGAAAAGTTTTCCGGGTGGCCGGAGGTTGGCCGAATCCTGCGGCCGGAAAAAATAAGAGAGAGATGGAGGAGATGTATGTATGTGTTATATATAAAAAAATGAACTAATAACTTTTTATATAATATATATATCTATATATAAAAGTTATAAATAAAAGTGTCAAGTCTATTATACTTTAGGGTTAAATTTGTAAATATTACTAGAGGGACCTAAAGTGAAACTTTTGTAATATAATGGTTCGGGTCTCGTTTGAGCGACTTAACGGATGATTCGGGTCACGAAACTTGCGCCATTGTTTTCCAAATAATTTTTCCCATAAAAACGAGTATTCACTCGACTAATTTTCATAAACGTCTTATAGAATTTATTTAAAACGTTTATTATTTATTTGTATATTTCCGATAAACTTTGTCCGTAAAATGATCTTTTACTCAAATATTTGCGTCTTCAACAAACGTCCCTGAATAAAATGATGACTAATTTATTAAATATTTTTATTTAATAAAAAGTGTTAATAAAATATTATTTAATTATTTTCTTGTTTCTACAATCTTGCGAGGGCATTTCAGTCACTTTTTGTCTGTTTTCGGGTCTCGGGCAAAATTAAAAGTTGTCCGGAATGTCGTTTTACATCAAATTGCTTTAGAGTCCGAGTTGTGAAAACGTGATTTAGCAGGTCATTTTTGATAAGTCAGCTTAAGAATAACATATATCTTTTTCGTTTTCAAGTCAAATAAGTTAAAAATAACTTGCACATAAGAGATGTAATAATAAATATGTTCCGAAAATTTTACCGGTTACGTGGTAATCGCTTTTATGTGACAATAAATGACCAAAAGTCAAAAAGACAAGTCAGACCCAAAAAGTCAAAGGGTAAAATAGTCATTTAAAATTTCAAAAATTGCCGGATGTTACAATTTTTGCCAATCGTTCTACATCATCGAGGTTAGTTTATAGCCCCTCTTTCACTTGTTTTACAATTACTTTACAAATCTCGGAGGAGAATACATGCTCATTACAACTTGTTTACATACT
>BQNB010103630.1:0-23994 GCA_026074375.1 Tanacetum coccineum | reverse complement strand
CTATCAGATTAAAGCCAACATTTCAACACCTTTCTATTTTCTAAAACCACTCTAGTGCATATAAGCTTTCTAAAAGCTTTTTATGAATAAGTTACCACTGTGGATGCTCTATGATGTGTCGTTGTGTAGATGTTATTTTATGTATCAAGTTTTACTATTTATATTTTGCCGACTTAACCTAAAAACAACACTTTAATAGGCAGTGTACCCGGTCAAGATGTAGCTTCGTTGGTAAGTAGGGTATCGATCACTAAGAGCGAGAGCATTAATTCCTAATTCTATTAGTATTTTAGTTATCTATGTTAGTACTAAATTAATCTAATTTATGTTAAACCTAATTTAAACCTAAACTAAGGACAAAGGGAGGTTTTAGCCTGATAGACTGGCACGAGGTTTAGTTATCTAACTTAAGATTTTGATGACAAGTAAAGCAATAAACACACACAAGAAAACAATAGAGAAGCGATCGAGAACTAATGTAAGGAAAATGTATGAACCATGAATAATCCGATAAAACATAGGTTTGTTTAATAGTGCAATGATTGTCTTATCTCGAAGGGGCATATCGTTCCTAGACTTAGGCGGTACTTCTTCTTAAGACCTAGACACGCTAATCCTGTCACAATTAGACGCATCCGCATAAAGCATCCTTATATATTGATTATAATACATCTAGAAGACAACACCGTGTATGTCGTACTAACCCTAGCTCATCGAGACTTTACCCACTTACTGCTTAATGGTGATTTGTAATAGGTAGTAGTCCATAATCCAAACTATACCAATGATCATAACGTTATTAGTTAGTACTAAGCCACTACCTACTACGGTACAACCAGTTCAATCGAGGTAAGCAGGACGTTATTAGTGATCCTATTTATTCCATCTATACGCATCACTATATGGAGAGCTATCTCGGACTCTTAGCCTACGCTCAAATAACACCGAAGTTGCAGCGCATTAAATAGTAGGACTAGACCCAATTGAATAATAGGTCGCATACTTAAGCACGTAAATAAGTATCATGTGATTAACATAATCAATAAATCAACGATAAATTAAGCAATCAAGATAAACAAACCAAACATTAGATCTTCATAAAGATGGCTGATACCTAAAGGTATCAGTCGATAGTCATTGTAAAAATATACACGGTTTGATATATGAACGATTAAAATAAAGAAACCTTAATCGAACGCGTATTCAGTTGCACGAATATTACAAGAGTTATCCTATTATCTTGAGGCTCTTTTCTGACTTTCTAGGCTCCTTTATTCGTCTCTTATTCAACTTGGTGGTTTAGGGATTCACTTGCCTGATTAAAATTGAGTTTAGGGTCGTCTGTATATATAGTGTCTGGTAGTCGGTTCGATACGGTGTATTGGGAAGCTTAATACAGCGTATTGGATGACTTGGCGTGGGCTCCAAGAATAAAATATTCTAGAATTTTCTTGAGTTGATATGGATACGGTGTATCAGACATCCTGGATACGGCATATCAGACCTATTGGGTACGGCGTATTGGGCTACTCCGGTACGGTATATTAGGGTTCCTTGGGTACGACGTATTGGCTCATTGGGTATGGCGTATTGGCTCTTTGGGTACGGTGTTTTGTACATCTTGGGTATGGCGTATCGAGCTTCTTGGGTACGGAGTATTGGCTGAAAGTGTGCTTTTCTTGATATTTGACCAATGTATAATATACGACGTATATATTGATGTGGATACGACGTATTCCTCAAAGTCAGGCAATGGTCTTTTGATTCGTCAAAGTCTTGGATACGTCATATAGGTCTAGAATAATACAGCGTATTTGCTGTCAGATCAGTAGACTTTCTTGTACTCTTCGTTTATGCTCCAAAATGCGTGCCTTTTAGCATAACTTCACCAAGTACTCCATAATTACTGTAATTCTCAAATACAAATGATTAAGTAACAATTCTTTTCAATAATTATACAAAATGGGTAATATACATGGGATAAACAATGCTATAAAATAGACGTTATTTGATGTCATCATTACGCCGTAACTACTGCTGATTCAACAAAGTTACCACATGATTATGAGTCTAGTCGGTCTTGATATTTGCCTCCTAGCTTCTGAATTCTGCAAAACAAAGTAAGGAACATGCAAACCAACTAATGCAAAAAGAAATTTTATTAAATAAAGGAAGAGTTGTCTCCCAACAAGCACTTTTGCTTATTAACGAGTCTTTAAGTTAGACTCATGCCCCTTTTTACGTTTTGTTGTTTTCTACTTCTTTTCGGATCATTTCCTTAAATTTAGATCTGTTCTTTCTTCCAAGAGGTAAAATATTATCCAAGTCTTTGGTAACACAGATGAAACTTTATCCACCTTCAAATGAGTATTTCTTAACCTCGAAAGTTTCTACTTGTACTTCTGGTGGATGATAGTCTTTGTCCTCTATCCCTATTTCCTCACATTCTTCATTTTCGAACTCATAATTGTGTCACTCATAATTATTATTATGCACTTGGTTACAATTGTCCCATATGTTATCGAGAATGTGTCCCTTCTTCCATATTCCAAGTTCATACTCATCAGCTAGTTTATCGATTTCTAAATTAAATTCCCACTTGTAATCATCAAAGCTCCTATGGGATGGGTTATTTACAATAGCCAAGTCATCTTGGAAACAATCAATCAACCATAATTTAATAATGCCTTTTTTACAGGTTCACTAATGTCAGTATGCCCGACCTTGATTAATGTTCGTTCCCTAAAGGTATAATCTCTAGGTCTTGGTTTGTTTGATTCTTAAGAAGAGGCTTAGGATTAGGGACTAATATCACACCATTCAGTGTATCGATTATCCTAAACTAAGGCACTGGTTTGGCTTTTTCCGTATTTTGCTAAAAGGAAATCATGAAAGGATAGCCCTTTTCCTTTTATATTTTTCTCTCATTATCGTAGTTACAATACCAAAACCTTAAACTTCTAGTTTTAGATACCCCATAGATTTCTACCCCACTCGCACACATTTTTTTTCAGGGTCAACAGGTTGGCACATTTGGGTTTGTTCCCCCTTCCCCCACTCTCCCCTTCCCCTCCCCCCCCCCCTCCCCCCCCCCCCCTCCCCCCTCTTTTCTCCCCCTTGTTTTTTTTTCCCCCCCCCCCTTTTTTCCCCCCTTTTTCTTTTTCTTCTTTTCCCCCTTCTTCCCCCCCCCGCCCCCCCCCCCTTTTTCCCCTCCTTCCCATTGATATTCATATTTTTTATAGTGTTAAGAAGTGTGCTCTAGAAATTTTCATTTAAATAATTTTCAGTTTCTTTAGGATTCCCGATCTCAAAGTTAGGGGACCCATTTGTCCAGATTACATGACTTTTGTAATCGATTTCGATTATTAATTGGCCAGGGGATTGGGGTCTAACCATGAAATTTTTTTCACTAGGATTCGCATAATTATGGTCTTTTCTCATTGTATTAAAGCTTATTCTATTTTCATTAATTCCCAAGGATATTTTTCCAGCGTAGACATCTATTTTTGCATGAATGGTAGCCAATAAGGGTCTCCCTAAAATTGTAGTTTCAGAAGGGGTGTTGTCAAGGATTACAAAATCAGCAGGGAATAAGAATTTATCAATCTTAACCAGAACATTTTCAACTATTCCTAAAGGTGCCTTTTTAGACATATCTGCCATTTCACAAAGCATATTTTTTTTCTTAAGATCTATAAGATGCAAGTGTTCAAATATACTCCTAGGTACTACATTAATACTAGCACCTAGGTCAACCATGGCGTAAAAATTAAATTTACCGATCGTGTAGGGGAGTGTGAAGCTTCCTGGATTTAACTCTTTAGGTGGAAGTTGGTGTTGTAAAACTTCAGGAGTATTACTTCCAGGTCCCGATATGAAGGACACTCCATGGAGTTTGTTAAGCCCAGATGTTTCTTGATCAGAAGTAACTGTTTTAATTTGTTCTGAGGATGAATTAAGGATTTTATCAGAATGAATTTCCTTAGTCAATTGTTTGATCTGGGTTTCTAAATTTTTAGGCGAGGCGCTTTGGTTCCTAGTATTAATCTCAGCATTCTCTTAAAGCTTCTTAATACGCACCTCCATTTTAGTACTTCTTCGAGCAGATTCCTCTTGATGCTTAGCTAATAGTTCTTCTAAGATTTGCCTTTTGTCCCCATATGGTGGACGGTTATCAGCCTTAGTGTAGTATCCAGGTGGTCCTACATGAAATTTCATCTTATACCGTTAAAAGGCGATTTTGTTAAATTCTCCATATCTGACCTCTTCAACTTGTTTTACTTCCTGGTTGAGGGGACAATCCTTGTCGAGGTAAGGCCCTTCGCAAATTTGGCATCCAACCTGGATTGCATGAACACTTTCCTTTAGCTTCTTCATGTCTCATCCCAGGTTGTCCAACTTATTTACCAAAGTAGCTAGTCCATCCTTGTTACTACTGCTTTCGATATGATGCTTAGTTGTTCCGGTCGGTCATTTTGAGAATGATCAGCCATGGTCTGAATTGCTGTGAGAGCTTGGGCCAGTCTCATCCTGAGGATAGGTCCTGTGAACAAGCAAAAATATTATTCAAAAAAAAAAATATTTCGAGGTTTATAGTGCTCAAACACTTATAAAAGTTATTTACCTTTTGATGGACTATTGATGTCGAGGGTAGGGCATTGTTATAGCAGGTATCTAGACGGTCCCATGCTGGTTTAAATGATTCATCTCCTTCTTGCTTGAAGTTATGAATATCTTCAAGCTGCTTCGCGGTCATGGAAGGTGGGCAATACCTTTGGATAAATGCCTTTTTGAGGAGATCCCAAGTATTGATAGTTCCTGGGGCGAGTCTGTCCACCCACCGTTTTATAGATCGGTAAGAGTTAAAGGGAAAACAGGAGCATGACCAGGTCTTTAGAGGCTCGGAATATTGAATAAGCCAACGATGCTGAGGACCCGATCAATGTGATCGTGAGCATCCTCGTCTTTGTTCCCGGAGAAAGTGTCTTCCCTCAATTCGCGCATGAAGTGAGTCTTGATTTTGAAATTAGCATTGCCTCAGATTTCAGGTTTAACCACGCCCGGTGCCTGGTTTTCTCGTGACAATGCTAAGTATTGTTCCATGGTGAGAGTATCGACGTCTACTCCTGCCATAGTTCCTGCAGATATAGAGTTTAGGAAAAGAAGAGAAATAATGATATATTCAAATTAATTCTAATTTTTAGCTCCCTGGCAGCGGCGCCAAAAACTTGATGCGTATTTTATTTTATAATATATTTTTATCAAATTTTAAATTTATAAAACTCGATCTACCTAACCATGCACTAACAGGCAGAGAACCTGATCGTGGGTAGTATAGAATGGTAAATCCGAGGTCGTCTCAAGAGATAAGTTGTAATTAGTTTTAATTTGAAATGTCACGTTTTAAAAATGGTTTCTGATTTGAATTTAAAAATAACAATAAAATAAATAATTGAAAATAAAAGAGTTGGAGATATCAAGAGAGAAAACGTGCTAACCTAGTTACTTCATTACTACTGTTATGAAAACGCTTTCCTGTGCAATGTTAAACTATGGTTTCATTAGTGGTTTCAAAGGTCGATAGACTTGAATGTGCATATATAGTCTATCATATACTTCATGCGATTCCGAATCAGTCCCAAATCATCTGGGAGGTAGGTTATCCAGGTTGCAGTGATTAATCCCAACTATTCCCAAAACATATCTAATAATCTATAAAGATTATTAACCCTCTCTGAAAGAGTTCCTGTGCTTTTTAAGTATATTAAGTGATAAGTGCGGTGACCGGTTAGTTCCTACACCAGGTAAGGAGTTAGTGATCCTCCCTAGTACCCATTGGATCCCATATTAACAAGGTAATCTAATTATGAGGCAAGCTAGGTCCAAACTACCCGTACTACCAAAATGGTTACACGATAGTCAAGGAATATCTAATGAAACCATAATCTAACAGGAAACAATCATAACAACAGTAATTACATAACTAGGCCAGCACTTTAAGTGCTTAGCCGCTCATGGTAACGGAAACACAACAAGAAATAGAAGAAATCATAGATTGAAAACTCATAATTCTTACAGTATTCGTATTTGAACAATTAAATACAAAAAGTAAGTAAAGTGTGATCTCCCTTGGACTCCAGGTGGAATTCTTCTATTGATCCCACTTTAATAGATCTAATTCCTTAAGCTTGTATAAGGATTAGTTATATTAGATAAATCTAACAAAACTATAGTAGAAACTTTATTTGAATGTATTAAAGATTATGCGGAATCTAATCTTTAATATTAAGAAGAACTATTAATGAAACAGTAATTATATGAACAAATAATTCAACAAAAAAACCTCCAATATTATTAATAATACAAATACTCTTAAAATATTAGGGTTACAAAGACCTTGAAGCTATGATAATTCTATGAATGACTCGTATCAAACTCTATGCCCTAGAACCTCTTTTTATACACCAAGGAGTCCTAAACGGCTTACAATACTTTCCTAAGAATATCAAATCTTTTAAACAAATAAGTTATACATATCTTTTACACAAATAACTCATTGTCTCAAAATACCCTTCATCTCACAAAACTGATTCATCTCTTTGTTTTTGAACTCAGTCCCATTATCACATCTAATCACCTTAACCTTGTGATCTACTAGATTTTCTATCCCAGTTATAAAGGACTTAAGAATGCCACTAGTCTCATCCTTAGTAGCTAGAAAGAAAACCCATGTAAACCTACTGTAATCATCTGTGACAACTAGGCAATACATTTTCTTCATAAGGCTTTTTACAAATGTTGGACCAAACAAGTCCATATGCAACAAATGTAAAGGAAGACTGATTGAGTTCTCTGTTTTGGACTTACAAGAGGCTCTGTGCTGCTTTCCCTTTTGACAAGCAACACAGGTTTGATCATTTTCAAAAAGTTTGGAAGGTAAACCTCTTACAAGATTTCCCTTAACCAATTTATTCATGGTTTTAAAATTTAAGTGACCTAGCCTTCTATGCCAAAGTTTAGATTCATCAGATGTGGCTTTTGCAAAAAGGCAAGTTAAACCTCCTTTAGGAACTATGTTCTTTAAATCAACACTATACATATTGTTCTTTCTAGGAACTCTAAGTAAAACTTGACTTTCATCAATTAACTTAAAGTTTGGAGATAAAACAATACATTCAGTGTCATTAAAAAGAACACTATTCTTTTTATCACACATTTGTGAGACACTAAAGAGATTAAACTTTAACTCTCTCATAAAATACACATTTTCAAAATCTAGATTACCAGTTTTAATGGTACATTTTCTAGTGATTTTCCCTCCTTTATGGTTCCCTCCAAAAGCAACATATCCTCCATCTATCTCTTTATAGTATGTAAGATAGGACATGTTCCTTGTCATGTGCCTTGAGCATCCACTATCAATCACTCCTTGATCCTGTAAACCCATTTGTGGATTGCCCTGCACATTATATTAGAAAATTAGTTTCTTTTGGGGACCCAAGCCATCACTGACTTGGATCTGCCTTGTGCATCAACATAATCAAACTTCTTTAGAGTGATTGATGCACTGTTGTGTTTAGAAACATGGTCTAAAACATTAGTCTTTGGTTTCCAAACCCAACAAGCTGAGGCCTTAACAACAATAAAATTATTTCCCTTAACAACATTAACTACTGCTTTTGGCCTAACAGTATTAAATTTTTTATTCCTAGCAGTATTAACCCTTTGATTAATATTACTATTTTTAAATGCTGTGGTATTATGAATGGGCTTCTTAACAGTTGAATGTGCTATTTTAGAAAGATATGACATTGGTCTAGCAGCATTCACTGTTGTTTTTGAGTGAGCAACATTAACTTGTCTAGCAGTATTAACTGATACTAAGCCAGACATCATTAGTACTACTCTTGAAACCATGTTCCTTTTAGCACAGGGGTGAGTCTTTTTAGCAAAGTTTTGATGATTCACCCTTTAAGCATTGTTCCAAACAAGTTTTACCATCCTTTGATTTTGAAACTATTTTTGATGGTAATTGCAATCAACTTGCAAATGATCAAAGCTTCCACACACCAGTAAAAGACAAGTCAGGCGTTGGAGGTAATAAAAATCCTAAATAGGGAGTGAACTGCATTATATTTTTCATAGCCTAAACCTTTCTTGCAATTATTAATAATCTGACACTCTATGAGCTTGTCTAAACTTTTAGATGCATTTTCAAATTTATCTACAATAAATTGAATGCTATCTTTTTTCTTTTGAATTTGTTAACAAGCTTATCTTCCTAATCTCTCTAATAGCTTGGTTTTCTCTACTTGATTTACCCCCGTTTAAGCCATTAATTTTTTTTAACATAAACAGACTCATTCTTTTTATAAAATTCAAGTTTTTCTTCCACTGATTCTAAACCTGTTTTATAAACTAAAACAATTAAACTAGATTTCTCTAAATCTCTTAATAGTTGTATTTTAAGATTAAGTAATTTAACAAGTTTCCATCCCAGATTTCGAACAATTTGAATCATTATGGATCCTCTGCGTCAGAACTTGAAGATGAGTAAGCCTGATGCATAATTAGAGCCCTTCTTTGCCTGATCACTCAGTACATATCCACCCAATACCAACACATGACACCAAAGATGCAGAAGTAGATGTTTCCATAGCATCACTTCTTCTTGAGCTTTCCCTTTTCTCTTGATATCTTGATTTCTTGGAGCTCTGCACTCCCTAACAAAATGTCCCTCTTGTGGCAGTTGTAGTACGCTACTTTGTACGTATCAGACCAATAGTCCTCATGTGCCATTAATATATGGTAAGGGTGTGGGCAGTAAGCTTCCCTTCTTGATATTCTTACAAAAACTTTCTAGACCTCAAGTCAACATGGACATTTGCCACTCAATCCATCTTCTTCGTATTCCATTAGGATAGATTTGTTGTAAGTCCTCATATGCAAGTTGAGGACTATTTGGATCACATAGGAAAGAATGAACAGAATAACACATCACCAAGTTATCAATATTTGTAGAGTAACGGCAGTATTAAGCTGAAGAGCTACAAATAACTCCATAAGCATACATTAACTGCTTCATTAGAGCTGCTTAAGTGTTGTTATTATGAAGAGGAAACAAAAGCATGGGTCTGTGTTCTTGAACTTGAACTAGACATCCCTTTGACTTCTGGTTCATATACCTTGAGGTTTTTGTAGAGATCATCCATGCTCATTATATCCAAATCAGCTGTATTCCTCCACACAATAACATATGTGTTCCATTCAGGTGACAAACTTCTTAATAATTTTTGATTAACATCTTCTTGTGAAAGCTTTTCATCCAAAATCTCCAACTGACTCACAAGCTTTTTAAGCCTGTCAAAGGTTTGATCAAGCATCTCTAAGCTTGGAGCAGTGAAGTTTTCATATTGCTACTTTAATAGATTTCTTTGAGTCTTCTTTGTAGCTGCATTCCTACCAAATCTCTTTTCAACAGCTTCCAACAACTGCTTTGCATCCTTTATAGAGTTAAACTTTAACTAATTTTCATTGGGAATGCCCATCATTAAAGTACTTCTAAGCTTTTACTTCTAATCTCTCTGAAGCTTTATCTTTAGCAGAATGTAACATCTTAGCCATAAAAATATTGAGTCCAAACAATGGAAGTTCGTTCACTAATTATATTAGGTCTCGGTCATTAATTAATATACGCTGTAATAGGCTAGACGGGTAAACAGGCTCTTAAATGTAAGCTAACCGGTCACGTGTATTAGGCGAAAGCCCAAGTAATCCCGAGCCCGACCCTTAGAATTACAAAGGAATGGAAAACCCTTTAGTTTTGATTCATATACACCTCCTTCAGGAAAGTGAGGGGGTTGGTCATTTGTAACTTACACATTTGCAAGTAAACAATCTCATTTTTCTCTACTTTCTCTCTCTACAATTCTTCTCATCAACCAATCTTATTTTCTTGTTCATCAATATGAAGTGAAGTGATTCTTGGGTCACCGACACTTGGTATCAAGAGCCTCGGGTGGATAGGTGATTGATTTAGTGGTTTATAAGCTTTTTAAGCTTATTTCGTGGCTTATTTAGGAATATAAGCTTACAAATTCGTGGTTTGGTTAAGTTTTTGGAAGAAAAACGTGTCCTTTTTTGTTTCTTGCTCTTCCTAGCTTATGTCTTAGCAAATTCGTGGCTAGAAAACTCATTTTTCTTAGTTTTATCTTTGAATTTCTAGGTTGCGTTTTGTCTAGAAGGTTGTTATTTGATCCGAAATACTAGTAAGCTCTTGTTAGAATCATTGTATTAGTTATTTGGTCGTCTGTTAGCTATTTCATTAAGCAAGTTGGGAGATTTTGGGCTATTCCGCAATTAAGAAGTATTTTTTTCTTCAATTGCGTTTTGTAAAAAACGTGTCTCTTTTGTTAAGCTGCAAACGAGTACAACACTGAAACTACCCTTTGAAAAAATGAACATTTTGGACATGATTGCATTTTGTGAATTTCAGCAGGTTGCGTTTTGTGAAGAAAGATTGTGTTTTGTCAAGATTTGATTGCGGTTTGTGCTCTAAATCATTACATTTTGTTGGAATCTTGCGTTTTGCAAGTGATTGAAGACCCTTAAAGCTAGCAAACTAAACGTTACTTTGCCCAAAATTTTCAAAAAATTACGTTTTGTCTCGGAAATCTTGCGTTTTGTGAAGACTGCGGTTTGTCAAGAAAGTTGCGTTTTGTTAAAACCATTGCGGTTTGTGATATTGTGTTTTATCCGAGAACAAAATCTTGCGTTTTATGTTTCACTGCGTTTTGTCCAAGAACGAAATCTTGCGTTTTATGTTTCACTGCATTTTTTCCAAGAACGAAATCTTGCGTTTTGTGTTTCACTGCGTTTTGTCCGAGAATCAATGTTGCGGTTTGTCTAAAAGTAATAGTAGCCTGTGTTTTGTCAAGACATCTTTGCGTTTTGTCTAAGAATTTGGGAATCTATTAATCATTGTCTAATCAAAACATAACATAAACAAACAAACTTCAAGGACTAATTACAAGGACTTTGGACTTTAATTCAGACTACAAGAACAATTAATCAACAACAACAAACATAATCAACAAACTTTAACATCAATCAATTTACATTCACGGTTTTCTATTGATTTTGTAAAATCCCGCGAAAGACACAATTCTCTTCTCAGTTTTAATCATAGACTTGTAAAATCCCGTGAACGTTATTGCCTTTCTTTTAACACAACTTTCAATCACAGCACAATCTACTTAAAGATCCTACAATCATTTTTCACTTCATAATTCTTCAATCATTCATCATACACTCTAATTGTAACTATCCACAAACCAAATCAAAATGCATAACAACATAATGGCAGCTGGTTCAAGGGATCGTCCACCAATGCTTGCAACGGGACGATATGCACAATGGCGATCACGGTTTCTTACGATACATTGATACAAAGACCAAATGGTGAACCTACGAAGTGCACTTCTTGAAGGCCTTACACTCCAAACGTACAATCGTAGTTCCAGGTTTTCACTAGCAACAGAGAATTCTCCAGCAATTCCTGAACAAACAACAGTCGAGACAGTTATGAATATGACTCCTGAAAACAGAGCTCATTTTGAATCAGAAAAAGAAGCGATTCATTTGATATGACTGATTGGGAGATGAAAATATACTCAACTGTTGATGGCATGTAAGACATCTCAAGAAATGTGGTAAAGCCATCGAAAGGCTACAACAAGGTGAACACTCCAAACATTCAGATGTCAAGACAAAACTTATTTGGGAGTAATTTGGTCAATTCACCTCTCACGATGGAGAAACAATTGAGTCTTATTACACAAGATTCTATAAGATGATAAATGAAATGATCAGAAACAATTTGACAGTTGCTACGATGCAAGTCAATGTTTAATTTCTTCAACAACTTCAACCAGAATGGTCAAGATTTGTAACAATTGTCAAGCAACAACACAAATTGGATGAAGTTTCATATCACAAACTCTTTGACATTCTGAAACAATACCAAAAGGAATTAATGAATTCCGTGCTGAAAGAATGGCCAAGAATGCTAACCCATTAGCACTTGTTGCTATTGCTCAAACACTTCAAGACCCTTATTATCAATCATCAAAACCTCACAAATCATATGCACCAACATCAAAAGCTTCACTTCCAACCAGATCTCATGCAACTACAAGATACAAAGGCAAAAAGATTGCTAAACCAATCACACCACCATCGAGTCCCGCTTCTGAAGAAGAACAGTGATCCAGAATAAGGCTTAGAGGGATAAAGACTTGCAGAAAATTTGGCTCTCGAATGCAAAGTACCTTAAAGAAAATCTACAAACCTACCAACAACAACCTCAAAACTTCCTCAAACACCAGAAACAAGAATGTGGATACTACTCCAAGGTACAAGAATGACAATCAGACTGGACAGTTTGGGAATCAAAGGGCAGTAAATGTTGTTGGGGCTAGAGAAACTATAGGTGGTCCAGTAGTGCAACAGTCTGGGATACAGTGTTTTAACTGCAAGGAATTTGGTCATTATGCTAAGGAATGCAGAATGCCAAAACGGGTTAAAGACTCAACGTATCATAAGGAAAAGATGTTGCTGTGTAAACAAGTTGAGAAAGGTGTTCAACTTCAAGCAGAACAATCTGACTGGCTAGCAGACACGGATGAAGAAATTGATGAACAAGAATTGGAAGCACATTACAGTTACATGGAAAAGATCCAGGAGGTTCCTAATATAGACTCAGGCACTGACTCTGAGCCATTGGAACAGGTACAATACGATACTGACGATAATGTGTTTGCCAATGACATACAACATTTTGACCAATCTGAATCCATTAGTAACACATGTGCAGTGGAAACGGATGATAGTAATGTCACTCCTGACTCACCGGATATGTGTGATAATGATATTCAGGATGACCAAAATGATGTAGAATGTGATGATGAGCGTGTTGCACTTGCTAATTTAATTGCTAATTTAAAACTTGATGTCGATGAAAATAAAAAGATTCAAAAGCAATTAAAGAAAGCAAATGCAACATTGACTCAAGAGTTAACTGAGTGCAAATCTATTCTTGCGGAAACTAGTAGAACTCTAGGAGAATCTAATAGTATTCGGGATAGTTGCTTAGTTGCACTTCAAAATAAACAGACTGAGTTTGAGAGGTACAAGGCCTTTAATGATCGTACAGTTGACTATGACAAACTTGAACATAAGTTAAATGAAGCTCTAGGACTATTAGCTCAAAAAGAAATTGACATAAAAGAAGGTTTAAAAGTGAAAGCCTACGAAATTTCTGTTGTCAAAGAGAAACATGATGAGTTAGTCAAACAGAGTCTTTTAACCAAGTCACATTACGAAGGTCTTGTCAAGGAGAAAACAAAGGTAATAACGGATTTGAAGCTTAAGGAAGAAAAAGATATTGACAAAATGATTTCAATGGAAAACCAGATAAAGTTTTTGAATGAAATTGTTTACAAACGGAGTCAATCAATCCAAACCATTCATATGTTAGCACCCAAATGCCCTACATTTAATGGAAGACCTACCTTTGCCAATCCAAGGTACCTCAAAAAGGCTCAAAATGAGATACCATGTTTGTATGCGATCCCACATGACCAATCTGATCCTGCAAACAGACTCATCCCCGATAGGGAAGAGACTCAGACTCTTGATGCAGAGAGTCGATCAAAATGAGATACCATTTTTTGAATAAAGACTTAGTGAATAAAGTTAAATAGTCTTTATGAAATTTTTAAACCCCCAACCCAGCATTATGAAATTCAGTTCGCACAGGCAAATGAAATAAGAAAGAAAATGTGGAGAAAATCATTTGTGAAAACAAAGCCAAATATTTTCAAAAACATAGATTTCTTACCAGTGTCTAAATCAATAAGCAAAAGTAGACAAGCATATAATGTCATGACAAATAACATTAATCATCTGAAAGAAATTGTCACTCAAGCATGGGTAAAACATTCAAACGACCTTCTTCATCTTCGTAACCCAACTGCGCAAGATATGGAAATCCTAGTAAAGACATGTTTGATGCCCCTTGCCCTTAAGACTCAGAATGATAGTTTCGCATTTGTACATGAACTTAAGCAAGAAATGCATGCTGATTTAAAGTACGTTGAATCTCTTGAAGATGAACTTGATGAACTTGAATCTGATAAGGCAGAATTTTCCAACATGTATGATATGCTTTTGCAAGAATGTGTGTCTAAAGATGTTATGTGTTCTTATTTCATTCATCTGATTTAGATGAGATCACTGAAATACAAGGCTTATATCTAATAAAGTCATGAATGTGACTGTCTTGCACAAAAGCTTTCTGAACAAACTGAATTTGTAAGTAAAGAGATTTACACTGAGCTTTTACAGAGTTTTGCTAAATTAGAAAAACACTCAATTTCTCTTGAAATCGCTTTACAAGAATGTCAAGAACAACTGAAAAATGACGCAATTTGCAAAGAAAAGGCATCAAATGTATTTCGAAAGGAACGTGAACAATATTTTGAAATACAAGATTTGAAAGCTCAACTGCAAGACAAGAACATTGCAATAAGTGAGTTAAAGAAACTCATTGAAAAATGCAAAGGAAAATCTGTGGACACTAAGTTTGATAAACCATCTGTTATTCGACAACCAAATGCTCAAAGGATTCCAAAACTATCAGTTTTAGGAAAACCGGCTCCTTTTTCAAACTCTCTTGAGAGAATTTTTTGCAAAGAAAAAGTTGGTTTTAAAAATTAATGAAGCAAGAGGTTTATCAAAACCAGTCACTCGCACAAAATTTGCCTCAAACACATCGCAAGCTGTAAGAAACACAAATGTGATTAAACCAGGCCAAGGTATCGAATTGCATGTATACCCACACAAACTAGAGATCCACAGTTGAATCATACTTCTAGGAATACTAATCCCTCGCATATCTACATCTACAGGAGTTAGCTCACAAAACTAATGGTTAGCATACCATAGCCTAGGAAGCAATCAAATGAAAGATAAGGACGTAGCCAAACACAAGTCATGTGAAGTTTAGAAGACTGAGTAGAAGAACACCCTAGGATTTCTAGTATTTCTAATCAAACAAAGTCTGTAACTGCGTGTAATGACAGTTTAAATTCCAGAACTTCGAATGTTAATGCTGTTTGTGCTACTTGTGGAAAATGTGTGTTTAATTCGAATCATGATCTTGGTGTTTCTAAGGTATTTAAAGACGTGAATGCTAGAACTAAGAAGCCTAATGTAGTGCCTATTAGTACTAGAAAACCCAAAAGTCAAGCGAACAAATCTGTTGCAACACCCAATAAGAAATAGTGCATCAAATTCACTGTACAAATTCAAAGAGTTACTATAGGATGTTGTATTAGAAGACTAATAAGGCGTGGAAATAGTGGATAGCACAACAATGCCCATCAGCATATACATGGGTTCTTAAAACAAAAAGGAAATGGGTACCTAAAGTTAGGAAAGAAAGTGTGACTAAGAAAGTTAGTTTTTCCATAGATAATGTATCTAGGATAACTAATGTCTTAAAACTCACAAACACTTTAGGATCCAATTTGTCATGTATTCCATCGTCCTCTAATTCTCTTGCAGATTGTATAACTCATCATATTCATTGTTGACTCTGGATGCACAAAGCACATGACGGACAATCTATCTCTGCTGTGTAATTTTGTTAAAAAAATACTTGGGTATCATTCGTTTTGGCAATGATCAATTTGCTCTAATTCTTGGTTATGGAGATTTGGTTCAAGGAAATATCATGATCAAAAGGGTTTACTACGTCGAAGGTCTCAATCACAATCTTTTCTCGGTTGGTCAATTTTGTGATGCAGATTTGGAGGTTGCATTTTGGAAATCTACGTATTTTGTTAGAGATCTTCGGGGAAATGACTTACTAACTAGTAATCGTGGAACTGATCTCTATACAATTTCTCTTCAAGAAACAACTTCATCAACTCCAATCTGTCTCATGGCTAAAGCATCACCAACTCAAGCATGGTTATGGCATTGAAGATTTTCTCATCTCAACTTCGACTACATCAACTTGCTTTCAAAGAAAGATGTTGTGATTGGTTTACCAAAACTGAAGTATGTCAAGGATCAACTATGTTCCTCTTGTGAAGTGAGTAAAGCAAAACGAAGTTCATTCAAGTCAAAGACTGTTCCAAGTTCAAAAGGACGGTTAAATTTGCTTCATATGGACTTATGTGGTCCAATGCGGGTTGCAAGCATAAATGGGAAGAAATATATTCTGGTAATCGTCGATGACTACTCCAGATACACTTGGACTCTCTTTCTACGTTCCAAGGATGAAACACCAGAAGTTTTAAAAGACTTTCTCACGATGATCCAAAGAAATCTTCAAGCCCCAGTAATTTCTGTTCGCACTGACAGAGGCACTGAGTTCTTAAACAAGACACTTAATGCATTCTTTAAAGAAGAAGGAATTGAGCATCAAACTTCTACTCCTCGAACACCTGAACAGAACGGCGTTGTCGAAAGACGAAACCGCACTCTCGTTGAGGCTGCTCGAACGATGCTTTCGGCTTCTAAACTTCCTTTATTCTTTTGGGCTGAAGCAATTGCAACCGCATGCTATACTCAAAACAGATCAATCATCATCCCAACTCATGAGAAAACGGCATATCACATCATTAATGACAGAAAACCCTCAATTAAACACCTTCACATCTTTGGTTGCACTTGTTACTTAACAAGAGATGGTGAAAATTTGGATAAGATGAAAGAAAAAGGGGATTCATGCATTTTGGTGGGATACTCCACTCAGTCAAAGGGATATCGTGTCTACAACAAGAGAACAAGGTTGATAGTTGAATCCATCCATCTCAGATTTGATGAGATCAAAGAGATGTCAGAGACGTCTGTTGCTAATGACACTTCAGGCCTCGTTCCCCAACGACAAAAGGCGTCAGATTATGACAACCCTGACCCCGCACCAGAACTACAAAATGTTTTCTCCTTCATCAGATACAAAACATATCCATCCACAACAGTAGTTTGGAACTTTATTTGTTTCCTTAGTAATGATGAATTTTTCAATGATGGTACTTCTCGTGTCAACAAGTCTTCTTCTCCCACCGATAATTCTACTCAACAAGACACACCTCCAACAATGAATATTCACCCTACATCAGAACCATCAACTCCTACAAATGTTCATGCTGAGGAAAACAACGATAATCAAGCAGAATTTACCAATCCTTTTTGTACACCGGTACAAGAAGTTGTTGAGTCTTCCTCATGCAATATTGGTAAATTCAAATAGTGCATACCTTAATCAACCTCAAATATTCAGAAATACCGATTGGAAAAGAGATCACCCGTTAACTCAAGTTCGTGGAGATCCATCCAAGCCAGTGCAAACTAGACGACAACTTGCAACCGATCCTGAAATGTGTATGTTTGCACTCACTGTGAGTACTGTAGAACCGAAAAAAATTAAGGAAGCAATGGCTGATTCTGCATGGATAGAAACAATGCAGGAAGAACTTCATCAGTTTGACATACTACAAGTCTGGGAACTCGTTCACAAACCTTTTGGCAAGAACGTAATCAAGCTAAAAGTTATGGGAAAAACAAAAAGGAATGAAGACCAAACTGTAATTCGCAATAAAGCACGACTTTAGCAAAAGGAATTCTCAAGGAAAGGGTATTAATTTTGAAGAATCATTTGCTCCTAGTTATGCTTGCATGGAGCTGTCCAGGTTTTTGTCGCATATGCTGCACACAAGTGTTTTCTAATTTATCAGATGGACGTGAAAACGGCATTTCTTAATGGTCCATTGAAGGAGGAGGTTTATGTTGCACAACCAGACGGATTCGTTAATCCTGATCATCCAGAAAAATTTTACCATCTAAGGAAAGCTCTATATGGATTAAAACAAGCTCCGAGAGCCGGTATGATGACTCGCAAAATTCCCTGAATGTCTAAAGGTTTTACTAAAGGTATCATTGACCCGACCCTATTCACGATAAAATACGGGGAGGACATTCTACTTGTGCAATTTACGTTGATGACATTATTTTTGGTTCCACAAACCCTAAATTTTCTAAACGATTTGAAAAATTAATGCATAGTAGATTTGAGATGTCCTTTAATGGGGAAAGTGAAATTCTTTTAGGACTTCAGATCCCCAATCCTCCACGCGGTATTTATCAATCAGGCCAAATATACTTTAGAGATTCTTAAAAAACAAAGGTATAGAAAAAGACAAAGCATTGGTACACCAATGGCAGGAAACCTAAATTAGATGCAGACTTGAGTGGTGGAAACCCGTAGACCAAACTGACTACCGTAGTAAAATTGGGTCACTCATGTATCTGACATTCTAGAAGACCAACATAGTGCAAGCTGTATATATAGTGCCAGATATCAAGCAAGACCGACAAAAAACACCACAAAGAGGTTTAAATAGGATCTTCAATACTTAAAGGGAACCATTAACATAGGACTCTGGGATCCGAAGTCTGGCTTTGAACTATAGCTGTTTTCATAGCCCTGATCATTAGCCGTTGTGTTGATACTCGCAAAATCAATTCGGAGGAATACAAAATCCTAGGTAATAAGTTAGTAAGCTAGAATGTCAAAGAAACAAGATTTACTGCAATGTCATCCGCAAAAGGCTGAATACGGGCGTTATTCTGCAGAGTAATGCTCAAATTAATGTGATGAAGGACACAACTTTAAGATATGGCTTCAACACAGACAAAATACCATTGTATTAGGACTCTTAGTCAGCCATAACAATCTCATGCAACCCCGTGCAGCACTCCCGTACCAAGCACATCCATACTCGGTATCATTTCATCAAGGAACGGGTTAAAAACGGTATAATTGAATTGTACTTTGTCAGAATTGAAACCAATTGGCTGATATGTTTACTAAAGCCATATCCGAAGATAGGTTTCAGTATCTTGTCAGGTGAATTGGTATGAGATGTTTGACTCCAGCAGAACTGGAGGTTCTGACAAATAAATCTGCTTGATACTTCATCAAACATCAACATGTACATATTTTTGAAAAAAAATATAAAAATATAAAATTTCAAAAAGAAAATACAAAATCAAAAAATCTGAAAATGTTTCAAAAAATATTCTTCTCGACATGTCCTCTCTTGAACAATAACAATTTACTTATCTAAAAATGTTTATTAACATTGACACGTGCGTGTAAATAAGTTTTCACCAGGAGTTTCAAATGTTTTCAAAACATGTCTATTCTATTTTTCTTTTATGACTTGAATCACTCTCAGATTGCAAGTTTTCGCCCGTTTTGTTTTTTTTTTTGTTTTTCCTGACCCGAGATGAAAAATGAAAGTTGTATGCATAAGTTGCGCTTATCCTTAGCGTTAGAAGAGAAGTCTTCTAACAATTGGTTTTTTCAAAAAGTTGAACACAATTTTTCAAGAATTTCTCATGACGATTCAAAATCTTTCAAAATTGTGTGTTCAACACTCCCATCCTCATATTGTTTTACAAGATAATTATTCTACATTTGGTGTCAATTTTTAAATGAGTCAATGTTTAGGGGGAGTTTTTCAGAAAAATAATTTCAATGATTTATATACATCATAACATTACAATTCTTATTATTCAACACTTATAAAAAAGTTCTTAATAACACTAAGGATTAAAAATGACTATTAAATAGATCGATTGTTATAAGATTATTAGGTGGTTGACACAATTTTTTCAAGAATCTCTTCAAGACAATTCCAATACTCCTTTCAAAATTGTGTGCTCAACAATGCTAACCCTTAATTTTATATTCATTTTAACAACTTGGATATCATTTGTTTTTGGTGTCAAACAAAATGTAATAATCAAGGGGAGCAAGTTTATGGTTCCATGTAATTCATCTAAGTAAAAAGTTTTCCCATGGAATTCAAGACAAATTTTAATCACAAAGTATTTCAAAACTAATGAATTGTATTTAAAATAAGGGGAGAAAGTAATTAAAAAGGATCTTGAAAATAATCAGTAATTTATCGACTCAAGTGCTTGATACTCTTAGAAAAAGGTTTATGGAGTTACGATCCTCATACCCTACAACATCTTTATTTCCACGACGATTCTAAGTCATAATGTGGTAAGATTAGTATTTGTCCTATGATCCAACCAGAACTGGAGGGATCTACCCAAGGACACTTCATAGTTAGAAATAGCAGTCCTTAGGTATGATTTGGAGATGAATGGTATAAGGGAATAATGCCGACTAAGATTGAGCTAACACTGGAACAATCACAACAAGGTGTTAGTAATGACTTTCTTGGTAAAGCAATTGAAGGAGGGTTATAAAATTAAAAAAAAAATATATGGCTAAAAGGGTGTAAAGAAAAGTACCCTTCACACAACTCAGGCAGAAACTGGGTCAAATATATGCCTGTCAGAAACACAATGTGATTGCGACATTGAAGACGACATCATGGACCCAGTGATGTAATGCAACAACCCTCCCTAGCCATTCGGGTTTTCTCTCAACAAAAACTTTCCATTTGTCACAGAGATACACACATTTCTATTGACTTTCTTCACTCCGATTAGTTGATATTAACAGGTGGTCATCTGCCAGCCTCCGATTACTAAAACCAACGAACTAACGAGTCTAAAGCTAAGAGATCAGTTAAATTACAATCTCATTAGGAAACATTCAGTACTAACACTTGTTGAACCTAATTAGTTCACAAGCTATTAACAAGAGTCCTACGCATTATCCTTGTGATTGTGCCAGAACATCCGAGTGATACTTATGTATTCACAATGAAGATGGAAATCCTGCTTGAGCCAGCATCAAACAAGTTCTTGGTAGGTGACTTGGGAGATTCTTTATGAATCGAACCTGTGTCAACTGGAAAGAAACGATGGTGCGATTCAATGTGAATCAAACTTGTTCCAGGAAATGAAGTGTATGGCTAAAAAAAAAAGATAGTAACAATCTAAGAGAAATTTCACTCTTACTATGTTGTCAGCAAGCATGGTAAATCTAATACATATGTGTTAGAAGATCCTATGCTTTAAGCTGGAAACCCTGTCAAGGAGATTCTTTGAATCTACCTGATCACAGGTACAGTACTTATACTGTAAAATGGTCCTACGGAACCGACGGTTAATCTAACCAAATCCGGATGAATGACAAAGCCATATTCATCCACACGCTTTATTGCTAACTGTTTTATTTTAGGATACATAAAGATAGAGATGGTGATGCCTTATTCTAGCTGAAGACGGATTCATTACCACATGCTCATGCTCAAACTACAAAGACATACTATAAGCATCAAGATTCAAGAATCATGAAAGCTTAAGAATTAAAGACAAAGACTTCCGCACAAACTCTGATATACAAGATCTTCCTTCAAAGATATCAAGTCTATCAAGGGAGATTGTTAGCAAGCTTTCAAGAATGATGCAAAGTATGAGCATGTGATCAGAGACACAAGACGCAAGGTGCAAAGACGATCAAGACGGAAGGGAAAAGATTATGAAAAGATCTCGAATCGAATAAACTGAAGGTCAAACGATAATGACATAAGGCGTCAAGATCAAAGATCACAAAGCTATGAAGGACCAAGCCTACAACATAGACAGAGACAAATATTACAAGAACACAATGACAAAAAGCAATCTCATGATCTCACGAAGGAGTGTTACAATTAACACACTTCGAGGGAGATTGTTAGCCTCAAAAAATGGAGTCAACAATGAAAAGATAGTTTCATTAATTTATATTAGGTCTCGGTCATTAATTAATATACGTTGTAATAGGCTAGACGGGTAAACGGGCACTTAAATGTAAGCTAACCGATCACGTGTATCGGGCGAAAGCCCAAGTAAACCCTAGCCTGGCCCGTAGAAATACTAAAGGCAAGTAAGCCTTTAGTCTAGGTATAAATACCACACTTGCATGGATGATATGGGGTTGGTGTCATTGTAAGACTTCATTTTCCAAGAAAACTCTCCTAATTTCTAGTTTCTCTCTCTACTTTCTCTTACTACCTTCTCTCTACAAATCTTCTCATCTCCTAGCTTATTTTCTTGTTCATCAATATGAAGTGAAAGTGATTATTTGGATTCCGACACAAAGAGATAAACATAAATCTTTTAAACATTTAACTTGATCTTCTGTTATCTTCTTTCTTTATTTGGTCCCCCCCCCCTATTTCAAAAAGGAGAACTTGTATATCTTTATAATTTGATATCTTTGACTAAATCTTCAATAATTCTCCACCAGCTTGTAGTATTTCTTGAAAGACAAAATTAGTTCCCTTTATTTCATTCTTGTTTTGTCTTATCAACTCAAATATAATTAACAACAATCTTCCCCTAGTTGATAATGACAAAACCAAATAAGCACGAACTTCCCCTGAAGTTAATATACGAGTGAAAACTTCCCCTTAAGCTACCAAGGATCTACAAGTTGCAAATCATCAAATCTTCTTCCTCTTTTTGTCAATATCAAATAGGAGACTAAAGTATGCAACTTTGATCTTTACAACTACGAACCAATATTACACTTCTAATCCAAGTAATCCAATGATCCAAATTGCCCTCCGTTACGCACCTTAAGAAAAATGAACTTGAGCAGTAGAAACTTACACTAGCAGTAGTAACAAAGGCTAGTAGTAGTAATAACCTTCACCTCGATGTAGCATATAAATGGTTAAACATTTTAACAATAAGATTCCCTTGAAACCCATATGTTAACCATTTCTTGAATGTAGGCTCTATGTAATGATTACTGATGAAGAAAACTAAGTATAACAAACTTGATGCTGAAGTAGAACAACCCAAACTTATGTCTTATCTCTTGTACTATCCACATGATGTCAAACTTATAAATAAATATGTGAAATATAAGTAGATCGCAATCTCTTGACAATTATCCTCATCTTCTATGAGACACTGGGTACAACAACGTAACTCCTTAAAATGATAGCAAATGTGAGCATTGAGCACCATAAGTTTATAGATCACACACCTTTGCTAGATTCGTCAAGTCTTTATCACAACATTAAAAACATAAACAAGTTACCTCCTGATAAAAGGTATGATAAAACACAAACCTAAATAATTCCACTTCAACTTCAAATAGGTGATAAACAATCTTCTTCGTAACCAATTAAATCAATGAATACAAGCCTTCAAATCTGTTAAGAACATGTAAACCAAATCCAAAAACCAAACAGTAAAACCAAAAACAAACAACCATGGTTTTTTGTTTGTCCGACATCCATCATGTGTGTCAACCGATAACGGGCAAAGCTGGCAGTACAAACTTTCATAGCCAGCAGTACAAACACTCAACTGGCAGTATAAACTTTCTAACCTGTACGCGTCCTTAGCAGTACAAACATAATGCTAGCAGTGTTAAATCAAGAAGCTAGCAGTAGTATCCTTTTAACCCAAGTAGTATAAACCAACTGCTTTTTAACGCTAGCAGTATTAACACACTTCATTTACCCCGGCAGTATTAATGTTTAAACTGGCAGTACTAAGTGTAAACTTTCAATACAAGAGCAGTAGTAACTAATGATAACAGTATCAACTTTGGTTACTACAGTTCTTTTCCCAAAACTTATACTTGAACCAACAGTTTTATCAAGAACCAGCAGTATTAACCTTTTAAGGGAACAAACAAAAACCCTTAAATTTAGAATCATATCAGATTCCATTCACAAATCATACCTGCTGTTTCTTGATGTCTTCAATACCCAAACGTGAATCATTGTGTACGCCTTCAAATCCACCTTGTTAGTATCGTGACAGCAGCATAAACATAAACCAAGAGCAAACAGTATAAACTCTTTAAAGAAACAGTACTAAAAATTTAACAATTAGCAACACTTTATCTGTCACAAAGCTATCACTAATTTGACACTAATGTGCATTCTCCTTCCTCTCATGTTTTTAGCGACACTTTATCTGTCACAAAACTAT
>BQNB010103629.1:0-19210 GCA_026074375.1 Tanacetum coccineum | reverse complement strand
AAATTTCGAAGACAGAAGCTCAACCCGCCGCCAAAGGCTACCAAACCGCTGCAAGAGATAGGGCAACCCGCTGTTTAAGACAACTCGCCGAACACAACTCGCTGCCAAGCAACCCGCCGCGAAGAAATAAGGCAACTCGCTGGTGTAATTTTAGGGCAACTCGCCGAACACAACTCGCTGCCAAGCAACCCGTCGCGAAGAATATTTTAATCAAACCGCCATTGAGTTTTCTTAAGATATTTGCTATTAAAATATTCAACCCGCTGATAACCTGTTCAACTCGCTGGTAAGCAAACCGCTGCTTAGTAACAACTCGCCTCTTGAGCAACTCGCCACCTGTTCAAACCGCTGGTAAGCAAACCGCTGCTTAGTAACAACTCGCCGCTTGAGCAACTCGCCACCTAAGCAACCCGCCGTGTGTCAGAGGGTTGGTAACCTACTTAATAAAATAATATTTTTCAGCAAACCGCCGTGAAGAAATTCTGGCAACTCTCCACGAAGAACAACGACGTTTTTCACACAAAATCACCTATAAATCACCCTTTTGAACGATTTTGCTTGATTTCTTTTGCACAACACAATACCATAAGGTAATAGCTACTAGAAACACCCAAACTTTATCAATACAAACAACAAAATTCGGAGATCTTCAAAAAACGAGCTAGTGCCTTCAAAGGTACACTTTTCGATCTAAATCAAGCAAGAAATCTCACATACACACGATCTAATCATCCCATTAGCTCTGATACCAATTGTGGTATATCCTATATCATAACACGGGGTCGATTCTTGGATCTGGCTAGTTTCTAGAGAGAGAAACACTTGAGAGAGAATATCTTAGAGAGAGAAAGTGTTTTCTATGAAATGAAATAATAACTAGCTTCCCTCTTCCAAAGTTGGAAGAGGCTATATATAGTACTTACAATATACCGGGTATTCGTACCCGACTTAAAACCGAAAAACGTACTATTAACTATTAAACTACGAGCTATAATAAACAGTAAAATACACGGGGTGACCGAGTCTTTTTCTAATATCTAACAGTAAATGCTTTAAGGATTTTAGAAGAAAAGATAGAAACGGGAAACGCCTCTCTTAAAGACTGTGAATCCCGCATTAAACTTCTCTAAGAAATTGATAAGTTGGATTATCTCGAATCCCAAGATTTGATTCAAAAGGTGCGTATCAAGTGGGATTTGGAAGGAGATGAGAACACTAAATTCTTCCATAGTTTGGTGAATCAAAAACGAAGATCTAATTCAATTCATGGCATTATGCATGAGGGTTCTTGGGTTTCTAAACCCCACCAAGTTAAAGAAGCTTTTCTTAACTTCTTCAAAGGTAAGTTCCAGGAAAATGATAACATGGTTAATTTTCCCTCCATTACCAACGCCTCTGGTTTATGCTCTTTTGATCGTGACCTCTTAGAGAATGATATTTCGCTAGTCGAAATCAAGACGGCGGTATGGAATTATGGTAGTGACAAAGCTCCTGGCCCCGATGGATTTTCTTTTGCCTTCGTGAAGAGATTTTGGGACATTCTGAAGTTAGATATCTTTGAGTTCGTGAATTTATTTTTTACTTCTTGCAAGATGCCAGCGGGGTCTAACTCCTCTTTTATCTCTCTCATTCCTAAGGTTAGTAACCCAATTCACATCAAAGATTTTCGTCCCATTTCTCTCATTGGTATCCACTACAAAATCATTTCCAAAATTCTTGCCAATTGGCTTTCCAAAGTGATTGATAAAATTGCCAGCCACGAGCAATTCGCCTTCATTGCGGGTTGTCAAATACTTGATGGCCCTCTCATGCTTAGTGAGATGATTGATTGGTATAAGAATCGTAAGAAAAAGATGTTAATCTTCAAAGTAGATCTTGAGAAAGCCTTTGATTCTGTTAGCTGGAGATACCTTGACTTTGTGCTTTATAGTCATGGTTTTGGTGTGAAGTGGAGGTCTTGGATCAGGGAGTGCTTGGTTTCGTCCAGAACCTCCATTTTGGTCAATGGCAGCCCAACTTCCGAGTTCTCTATTAAACATGGTTTGAGGCAAGGCGATCCTCTTTCACCTTTTCTGTTCATCCTTGTTATGGAAGATCTTCACGTGGCTCTTTCGAACGCGGTCCAGTTTGGCTTGATTCATGGTGTTAAGTTTGGTCCCTCCGCCATCACATTGTCTCACTTATTCTATGCTGATGACGTCGTGATCACCATAGAGTGGAGCTCCCATGACATGGACAACATTATTCGTGTTTTGTAGGTTTTTTATCTAGCTTCGGGCCTTAAAATTAATATACATAAATCAAATGTTTATGGTATTAGAGTTTCAGCAGAAGAAGTTTCCCTTATGGCCAATAATACGGGATGTACCTCGGGTTCCTTTCCATTTGTATACCTAGGGTTACCAATCGGTGCTAATATGAATAATACCTCTAATTGGAAGCTCTTACTCGACCGTTTTCTCTCGAGGCTATCTTCCTGGAAAGCAAATCTTCTTTTTATAGACCGTCTCACGTTAATTAAGGTCTTCCTCGAAAGTCTCGAAATTTATTACCTTTCTATCTTCAAAGCTCCTGAATCTGTTTTAAAGGCTATGAAAAGAATTCGTGCTATGTTCTTTTTAGGGGAATCCCAAGATTCAAAAAAACTTGCTTGGGTAAAATGGTCTAATGTCTTATCCTCGTTCGATAAAGGCGGCTTGGGTATAGGCAGTTTAAAATCGTTTAATCTTTCCCTTCTCCAAAAGTGGCGATGGAGATTTATCACTAACCCGAAACTTCTATGGGTGAAAGCTATTAAGACCCTGCATGGGCAGGAGGGTGGTTTTGACCATCAAGGGTGTAAAACAAACGGTGTTTGGGGCAAAATTGTGGGGTCCTCTAATTATTTACATTCGAATTCCATTCTTTCTAATGACTCGTTACGCTTCCACGTGGGTTGCGGTACTCTCATTCGTTTTTGGAAAGATACGTGGCTAGGTAACTGCCCGTTATATCTTTGATTCAATAGACTTTTTCGGCTGGAGCAAGATAAGGACTATTTGATTATAGATCGTATTTCAAATGGTCAATGGTGTTGGAATTGGTCTAGATCGGAATTGGGTGTTCGTAACGAGGCTTATCTTAGAGACTTGTTCAATGAAATTAGCCAAGTTGCAATTCTCTATGATTCGGACACCTGTGTTTGGTCTATTGCACATGATGGCGTTTTCTCGGTAGGAGTGACTCGTAGGCATATTGACACTCACCTTTTGCCCTCTTTGGAGTACCACATGGGACAAGTCTCTTCCTCGCAAAGTGAATATCTTCATGTGGCGCTTATTGCTTGACAGGCTTCCGCATCGCCTCAATCTTTCGTACCAAGGCATCGAAAAACTGAGATCTCTTGCCCTTCTTGTAATGGTAATGTAGAGTCTAACCTTCATATCTTTTTCGAGTGTGACATTGCCAAAGATATTTGGAGGCTGATTCGTACTTGGTGTGAAGCCTCCATGCCCTCCTTCGATTTTAATGTCCATTGGAGAGATTGGTTGAGCTCTTGGCACGTTCCTAAAGAGAAGAAGCATCGTATGTATGTCATCATCGTGACTTCTTTATGGTGGATTTGGCGGTTTCGTAACAATGTCACTTTTAATTCTCACTCTGTGAGGAAAAGTAACATCTTTGATAATATTCGTTTGTACTCTTTTTCTTGGCTTAAGTCTAGAGGTCGTATGTCTTATAGTTGGACTGATTGTTAAAATCTCTCATGTAATTTATTTGCTAGCTTCTTGCTAGTTCTCTTTTTAATGAAATGCAGCCGTTAAAAAAAATGCACCATCCACATTCAAAGAATGCTAATCCAAGTTTGCATGCAACAAATCATAGCTGATGAAAGTTCGAAGTGAAACAAACTAGCTATTAGTAAACTGATTTCCGAAGTGAAGGAAGCAAAAAAAAAGACAATAAACTTTGGCCGGTTAGTCCTGTTTAACAAAGAAAGCTAAAATTAGACATAGGACAATCAACAAAACTCATGTTTAAGGTTTTGGCGAATGCTAATAGCATCACGTGCACTAGCTCAAGCTAAAACCTAAAAGTATGTCACGTCGTATCACTTTAACATTTTCGCTTGGCTTTAGCTCCAGCCACGTGAGATTAGCGCCACACAAATGTTACCATACTCAGTGCTCTAAATATAGCATTTAGGATTAGAGCCTCAGGTGTCGTAACACGGTAACATCATTTTTTGGGTGTCATATCAGCGCCACATCAGCATAACACCAACACCAACACCACTCCTCTAATCATAACACCAAATAACACCACTCACCTCTTTATTTTCATAAAAACCCCTAAACAATTATTTCATTATTTTAACAAACCAACCATTTCATTCATAAAATTCAAATACACATTACAATACTAAAAAAACACACATTAAAAAAATTCTGAAATTAAAAAAAAAAATACGCCCCGGCGACTAATCTTCTTCCGATGCTTCTTCAACTTCGCGTCAAATATGGTTCATATAAGAGTGACTGTTGGTGTGCCGTTTAACCCAGTCGGTTTTGTTTCCGCGCGGGGTGGTAGTTTAAACGTTTCGTTTTTATAGTGTTGTTGGAACGTCAAGTTTTGGTTTGAGTGCTCAAAGTTATAAAAAATGCACCATCCACATTCAAAGAAATGATAATCTCCTAATAGGTTGCATTGCAACAAATATAGACTGATGAAAGTTCGAATGTGGATCGAATGTGATAAACAAACTAGCTATAGTAAACTGATTTACCAGAATAGTGTAAGTGACGGAAGCAAAAATACATAGACCAATAAACTTTGGTCGGTTACCGGTTAGTCCGTTTAACAAAGACAAGCTAACAATTAGACATAGGGACAATCAACACAACTCATGTTTAAGGTTTTGGCGGATTGCTAATTGCTTCACGTGCACTGAGCTCAAGCTAAACCTAAAAGTATGTCAGTCGTATCCACGTTAACATGTTTCGCTTGGCTTTAGCTGCCAAGCCACTGAGGATTAGCGCACACAAATGTTACCTATATCTAGTGCTTCTAAATATTAGCATTTTAGGATTTAGCAGCCGCAGGTGTTTGTTATACACGGTAACATCAGTTTTGGGCGTTGTCATATCAGCGCCACATCAGCATAACCACCCAACCACCAACACCACTCCTTATCATAACACTCAAATAACACACTACACTCACCTCTTTATTTTCATAAAAACCCTACCTAAACATTATTTCATTTTTTAACAAAAACCCATTTATTCATTTAAAATTCAATACTACATTACAAATACTTAAAAAAAACACACATTAAAAAATTCCTGAAATTAAAAAAAAAAAAAATACGCACCGGCGACTAATCTTCTTCCGATGCTTCTTCACTTCGCGTTTCAAATATGGTTAATAAGGTTTTGTTTGGGTGATAGTATGCGTATTTTTGTCTCTTTATTCTTTTGCTTTACTGACGTTGGGTTTACATCGATCGATCCACACTATTTGCATGATCCTTGCAGGATTATTAGAATACCACTGTTCTTCAAGTCAAAACCGAACATATTTTGATCTTCTACAATCTTGATATGATTGTGATACCAGCATACATGATTCTGTAATGTGTTACTTCTTATATGCACGGGCCCGGGTTGCTGAATAAGTTCTCACCATCGTACTTGGAAGAACACCGGAGAAAGCACGTTCCGACATCTTTCCGTTTGCACCTTTCTTTGACCGCTGTTTAAAGTACGTGGATTGCTTCTCGGATCCGTTGCTGCAACGTGAAGGATATGACGAAACTTGCCCACTCTGGGTAAATTTCCATCGGCCAGTACTACCATTACGATCCTCAACTCCGTTTACCTACATACGGACACCACAGGGGGCTCCTCTAATCATACAATTGTCGTGAAATAAAAGAGGAATTATCTAAAACTTTAATATCGTTATTCGCACCGCCATGCCCAATTAACGCATGCCAAATCACAAATCATTGCGAAGCTACGCTTCAAGCATTCATGTAGGGTATTTTTTTATCACTCTAATTAGCCTTACCGTATTGACCTTGCCATGACAACTGGACAACTAGTTTCATTCAGAAGTGTCAATACAATCATACATTTCAAAGCTATTCCCCGGAGGGAGAAGGGAAACCATGGACCATTGTAAGGCTTTTGTTGTATTTTTACAACGTCTTGCTGTTGGCTTTTCTTAACTACTTCGGCATAATATACAATTCTATGGATGCACATATTAAAGAAAAAAATAGAGAATCTCGTGCAGTATGCTCACTCATTTGCAATTATTCATCAAATGGTCGGGTTGTGCGGAGCCGTATGCCGTTTGGCGTGTATGGCAAGACCAGATTGTGCACTTCATAAGCGCACTAAATACTCCATTCGACCCGTCTACAATCGATGTCGGAGATGTGAAGAAATCGAAAATGTTGTGGGCGATGATCTGCGTTTTTTTATAACTTGAAATGCCATTGAAAATTTTTATAGAAAAATTTATGGTTATACGGAAATCTTCTTCGAAAATAGGATAAGGATACTTACAGTGCTCATCAAAAATAATCAACACGTAAACGGTCTTTCGGCATATTTCACGGGTCACGGAAGCTGGTGGGTTTACGGGTCATAATCGTGGGTGAGCTTCTTGTTTGTATTAGTCATTTAGTGCTACTCGGCAGCTTTTTGTAAATAGAATGCGTCGGTTTCCTCTTCGATATCAAAAACGGTTTGATTCCATTTGATTTAGATTCATTGTTGAAAGAGTTTGTCATGTGTTTTTTGTTTGTAAAATGTGTTTTTTTTTGTGAGAAAATATATAGTAGGTATTGAAGTATTTATAATGAGTTGTGGGGGGGGGTGGGGGGCGGGGGGGGGGGGGGGGGGGAATGAAAAAAAATAAATAAAAATAGCCGTTAGGGGGTTGTTTTGTAAATTTGTGTAATTTGTTTAATAAAACTAGCAGTAAGAGGGTTTTTTGTTTTGTAACTGTTTTAAAAAAATAAGGGGTGGTGGGGAGGGAAATAACCCCATTTATATAAACCCGTTTGGGGTCGGTCGGAAATGATTTTTTATTATAACTTCACCCCAACGGGTGGCCGGCCAAACACGAGCGTCCAACGCCGTTGGGCACCGCCGGGGTGCGGTGTAGTAGCGGCCAGGCCAACGCCGTGTGCGGCGTTACTACACCGAGATGAGCTCGTATGTTTGTAAAAGAATTGTGATATCCATAAATTATTTGTAATTTCAAAATATTCACTCTCTTGATTTAACTACTCCAACCAACTGAACTTACCACCGATATTGCATCTTTTTCAATTATTAAACATGTCTATTAGTTCTCAAGTTACTTCAAGAAAGGAAAAGAAAGAAAAGGAAAGTAACATTAAAAAAAAGAAAATTAATAACTTGTTTTGTGTTCTTAAGTTTAAAATGAATGAAGAGAGAAAAAAGATGAGAAATATGAATTTTACCAATTTTACTTTTTAAAAAGGACAAGAACATAAAAGACCTGGGTATTCGGTCACCATAATAGTTTTTGTAAGCATAGTGTATTACTTTCCTTCCAAATCTTCCAATAATTTAAGAGGAACGTTTTAGACAAAAAAAAGGCTTGTATTTCCTTCATATTCTTTCCATTCAATTCTTTTCCTTTAAAAAACTAAAGAACACAAAAAGTTGATACAATCACTCCATTTTCTTTCTTTTCCTTTTAAAAAAAATCTTAAGAACACAGCGTAAAAGTCAATGAGTCACAAATAGCAAAACGTTTATATAACCGTTTGAGGGGTGGAAATGATTTTTTTTATAAATTCACCCCAACGCGCGTTGGCCGGCCAACACCGAGTCCAACGCCGTTGGGCAACGCCGGGGTGCGGTGTAGTAACGCCGGCCAACGCCGTTGCCGGCGTTACTACACCGAGAGCTCGTATGTTTAAAAGAATTGTGATATCCATAAATTATTTGTAATTTCAAAATATTCACTCTCTTGATTTAACTACTCCAACCAACTGAACTTACCACCGATATTGCATCTTTTTCAATTATTAAACATGTCTATTAGTTCTCAAGTTACTTCAAGAAAGGAAAAGAAAGAAAAGGAAAGTAACATAAAAGAAAAGAAAATTAATAACTTGTTTTGTGTTCTTAAGTTTAAAATGAATGAAGAGAGAAAAAAGATGAGAAATATGAATTTACCAATTTACCCTTTAAAAGGACCAAGAACATAAAAAGAACATGGGTAATTCGGTCAACATAATAGTTTTTGTAAGCTTAGTGTATACTTTCCTTCCAAATCCTTCCAAATATAAGAGGAAAGTTTTGACAAAAAAAAGGCTTGTATTTCCCTTCCATTTCTTTCCATTCACTTTCCTTTCTCCTCTTAAAAAAACTAAAGAACACAAAAAGTTGATACAATCACTCCATTTTCTTTCTTTTCCTTTTAAAAAAAATCTTAAGAACACAGCGTAAAAGTCAATGAGTCACAAATAGCAAAACGCTAAAGTTTTTTCATAAAAAAAGCAATTTTTTCATAAGAAAACATGAGTTGATATACTATTGCACTATATGGCCTTATGGTGCATCCTACATATAACCGAAAATTGTTATGCGAACTAACATACAAGAGGTTAATATAGTCATTGATATCATGTCAATTACTCTAAAGCATTTGAAACAAGAACATTTGTACAATATACACAGTAACGATTTTGTAACCATAGAATAAACATTTGAAAGAGTTTTTTTTTCTTTTCTATAACATGTGTCTAAAGTCATGCACTTTCGGCATGTGTAACGTACGTACATAAATAAAAGTTAAGAGTCATGAGTCATGATTTATGGATCGTGACAGTTCAATGGAGGTGCAGAAACTAGAAACCCTCTATTAAAATACGACAAAACAAATATAACATTTAGCATATGAATATGGTTCAATCAAAATTAAGGTACGAATATGCATAATTGCATACTAGCCGGTACACGCGCAATGCGACGGCGAATACCCGATAACTAAATATTATGGCGAGTAAACGTTGTTAATTTATATATTTTTTCTAACAATAATTTTACGAAATAATAACAAATTTTAATTAAAATAACTATAAACCATACCGATACAACTATTTCACATCCAAATAACATAAGCAACATCGTATATGATGTCTTCATCTTGAAATTGAACATTCTTTGGATCATTTTTGTCAACACTATCCGAGTGCATCTAAATAACAAAATGAAAAATGGTAACTCGTTAACAATATATCGAATAAAATAATCAAGAACATAATTGTTTATAAAAATATATATTTTTACCTTCACGACTGATAAAGATTTAACTTGTCGAATAATGTAAGCCATAGTGTTATAACCCATTGAAATTATAAATTTTTACATTAAAATATTGAAGATGGATTATCAATGTCAATCATGTATATGTATAAACTTTTCTTATATAAAGCGGTAGAGATACATACTATTAAATGAGCGGTTTCAACATTAAATGTGTGGTTTCAACAATTAGGGCCTAACATTAACTTAATGACCATGATTATGGTCATGTAACCACTTTGCATTCATGGAGGAGGTTATGAGATTAATTGGCCGATTAATGCTCATAACTCCTTTTGACCAAGAGTTACAAACTCTTTTAAATGAGCTATTATTAACACATGATAGTTAAAAAACGTATACATTATATCTGGTGTGAATTTAAAAATGTGTATGGTGAACATTGACTAATGCTTTATAGCGTTCCCAAACAAGAAATGTTTTGGTCCGTTAAAATTTTTAAGACTTCTAAAATATAATCACATGGGTACCTGTTGTTGCAACGGCGTCGGGTACCCTGTAACTATATTTTGCGGCGAACAAATGTTATTCGGTTAAACGTTTTTCTAACAACAACTGTACAAATGAATGATAGTTTAAATTAAAATAACTTTAAGCAATAACAATGCAAAGTATTTCATATCCAAATAAACATAAGATCCAAACGAAATAAAGGAACACATAAAGAGCATCTATGAAACATAAGTTAAAATAGACCAGTACCCGTGCGTTGCGGTGACGAGTTCCCGTATAATTATGTCTTTCGGCGAGGGGCTTGGCGAGGTTTAAGGACCAGAAAAACCTTTGATGACTAAATCTATTGTGTGTAAGGTATGATTAGTTTGTGTTGTAGTTTTTTGATTTTTTTATAAATAATGAGTTCCTTTTATATTAAGATTTCATAAGTGACATTTTAATGTATATTAATAACTTTTTTTAAGTTTTATATGTTAGAGGCCTCAGTATCATAACGCCGTGGGGGGGCATTTGAACGCCGTGCCCGGCGTTATGACACCGGTGTGTCAAAAAACCCAACGTCGTGAAAGCCCACGTTGCCACAACCACGCCATAACGCCCCAAAATTTCTTTTTTTATTTTCTTTTTCTTTCTTTTTTTATGGATTTTAATGTATGTTTGGTGTGTGTTTTATGGTGTGCGTGTGTTTTGTGTGTGTGTTTTGTGTTTTGCAGGTTTTGGTGAGGAAGAAGGGGGTGGGTATGGTTTTAGAGCTTGAACATTTAGTCCTCGTGGTTTTTTGTTTTTTTTGTTTTAGTCCTTGTGGTTTTAATGGTTTTTTTTGAAAAAAAAGTTGTTTTAGTTTTGAAACTTTTAGATAAAATATTATTTTGTGTATTAATTTGATAAATAAAAATATTTTGTTTAATAAATATATGAAAAAGAAAAAATATGTGGGTTCCAAAAAGTGGTGTTATTTTGGTGTTATGATTACTTGGTTTTTTTTTTGTTGATGTTATGGTGTTAAAGCTGACGTGACACCCAAAAATTGGTGTTATGGTGTTATGACACATAGGGCTCTTACAAGCATTGATACGGTGGTTACTCGTCTATTTCTCATTAAATCACGTATTTGATCATTAATACGACTGTCATAACTTTTAAGGTTACAAGTATTGATCAAGTTTTGAAATCCTTCCATAACAAAAAATGTTTTGATCCCTTAAATTTTTAAGACTTATAGAATTAGATATGTTCAATGCTTTATAAAATAGTAAAGATGTATGTATAGTCCTTATATTTAATCACATGGCACCAAGGAAGGAGTGGTGATAGTGCTTTGGCACCTTTATAGATGCCATGCTACTCGAATTAGAGAAAAATGTAAAGAGATGCATTGATCTTGATTAAAAGGCCATATTTCTACCCTTCAAAGTTCAAACTTTTCCTTTATATCTACGTTGTTATAGACTTTTGGTTAAAAAGTTTATAGTGGTGTGATGTAACCTTAAACCATATACAAAAAATTGGAAAAAAATAAAGTCACTAATGATACTACTTATTTAACTTGTCTGTCAAGTTTTTATATTATAGAAGTAACCGCAACTCGCAAGGATTGTTTGGTTACGTATTTCATCACCGCATGATGGAAAAGATAGTCTCAAATATAGTAATTTCAAAGCAACGAAATTGTCTATTTTTGCATCTTCTTTAACTAGATATCGGCATGACAATATCATATCATGTATCATTTTTCATAAATTATTGTATGAAAAATAGCACTCTCACCCTTCTACAATTCTACACTACTTGCAGGCCTCTGTGTAAAAAACTTTATTAATCTCAAACAAACAGAATCTTGAATCTCAATTCAAAAAACGATAACAAACAATCACCAGAATCAATTGATCTCAATCAACCAAACAAGTTACCAGTGCTAATCAGGTATAACTCTATTATCTAACTTGATAATAGTCTTACAATCACAAACAATAACTGATCAAGATGATCAAAGATAATAAGAACAATATGAGATAATTAGGGTTTTGTGGGTCAAAAGATAATCGTGAGTTATGAACGAAAGAGGCAACTCCTCAGCTTTTATAGCAGCTCAAACTTTCAGCAATCCACCTTTAGCCCTTCATCTTTCCAGCTTTTCCAAACAAGACCCAAACTTCAATATAAACTGAAACCAAGAATCAAAAATTACAACATTAGTCCCTGAACATATTTCTAGGTTAAGGTTACTTTCAACATCCCCCTTTAACTTTAACCTGGAAAACATCAACTAAACCCAATTTAGAAACCAAGTTTTCATGCTGAATTTTATCAAGACCTTTTGTAAAAATATAAGCAGGTTGAACTGCTGAACTTATTTTGTGAGTTTGAATAACACCAGATAAAATTTTCTCTCTTATAAAGTACAAATCAATTTCTAAATGTTTAGTCCTTTCATGAAGCACATGATTAGCTACAATCTTAATTGCAGCTTGACTATCATAAAACAACTTAACAGGCAAAACAAGATTCCACTCTAAATCTTTCAGAATCTTTAAAACCCAAGTAATCTCAGATGTAACAGAGGTCATAGCCCTGTATTCAGCGTCAGCTGAAGATTATGAGAGAGTATGTTGCTTTTTGCTCTTCCAAGAAATCAAAGAGCCATTTAACTTGATATAGAACCCAATAACTGTTTTCCTCGTAATCAAGCATTTAGCCCAGTTAGCATTCGTAAAAGCTTCAAGAGAAGCTTTGGGTTGCTTGACTATATGAATACCTTTACTTGAATTGTCTTTCAAGTATCTCAATACTCTTAAAGCAATTCTAAGATGAGATCTCAAAGGTCTATGCATGAATTGACTCAAACAATGAACTGAATAAGAAATATCAGGCTTTGTGTGAGTCAAATAAATCAGCTTCCCAATGAGTTTTTGATACTCGGTAACATTATCCAAGATATTATCAACATCAGTAGGCTCATTAGTGATCAAGGTTATAAATAGCGTGAGGCGTGGCGTGGCGGCATGGCCACGCCTCAAGCCGTAGGAACCTTTGCGAAGCCATGACGTATTTCAAGGTGTGACTATAACGGCAAAATAATATTTATAAATTTATATAATAATATCATATTTCATATACATATCGAGTTTACAAAAGGTGTTATGCATAAAAGCAATATGAACTTGTAGTCTTCGTGGTCATATACTCACTACTACTTAAAATTGAGTTAAAATTTACTAAGACCAAAAAGAAATAGCCCAAATACAAAATAGCCCAATTTTTTTTCTAAAAGCTTCTAAAAATGGCGCCACACCTTGCAAAGCGTGCCTTTACGCGCCTTTTGACGCCTTGACTCGCGCTACGCCTAACGCCAACGCCAAGGTCTACATCGTAACGGCGAGGCTACGCCTCACGCCTTGGCGGCGCCAAGGCGCGCCTTTTAGAACAATGTTAGTGATAGACAAATTCTGCTCTAAAGGAGTAGCAGAAGGCTTACAAGCCAACAAACCAAAATCACTTAACAAGTCCAAGCAATACTTTCTTTGAGACAAACTCAACCCTTGATTGGTCTCCAAAACCTCAATACCCATAAAATATTTAAGCTTTCCCAAATCCTTTATTTCAAATTTTATTTTTAAAAACTTTTTAAAGTTTTCAATCTCATTAGTATTATTTCCAGTGATGATTATATCATCAACATACACCAGTAAAGCAGTGAAGTTTCCATTTTCAGACTTAGTAAAAAGAGAATAATCACTTTTACTTTGTTTAAACCCATTTCAACCAAGGTATGGGTTAACTTGGCATTCCATTGTCTGGGTGCCTGTTTTAACCCATAAAGAGACTTCTTTAATCTACATACTCTTTTGTCATCAGGATTAAAAAACCCTTCAGGCAAATCTATATACACAGTCTCAGATAAATCTTCATACAAGAAGGCATTGTTAATATCAAGTTGATTTAACATCCAACCATTTTGAACAACAAGATTAATCAAACATCTCACTGTTACAATTTTAACAACAGGAGAGAATGTCTCATCAAAATCAACACCTTCCTTTTGATTATAACCTTTTACAACATATCTAGCCTTATATCTTTCAATTTTACCACTGGACTTATACTTGATTTTATAAACCTACTTACCCCTATGGATTTTCTACCCAAAGGAAGGTCAGTGATTTCCCAAGTATCATTCTTATACAGAGCATCCATCTCCTTATTCATTGCCTCTACCCAATGTTGATCCTTACAAGCTTCCTAATAATTTTTGGGTTCAACACTTTTATTCAATTCAGTGATAAAACATTTATTTTTAGATTTAGTTTTGCATAATTGACATACTTTTTCAAACCATATTTCACTTTTGAATCAACAACAAAATCATTATATTTATTAAGAAAAATAGAAGATCTTTTAGATCTCCGAGTAATTTGATGAGTCTTAATGTTTTGAATATTTCCACCATCACCCTCAGAATTATTATGATTATCCTCAAGTGTTGCAGCCATCTCACTTCCAGTTGCAGACCCATTAGAACCAGAAAAATGTATTTTTACATTTTCATGTTGGTCAATAGTTGGACTGCCAACCTGGGAGGAGTTGCTACCATCACTATTAGGACTATTAACTACTCTCTCTTCATCACAGGGTGTGTCAGGTATCTCAACACCCAAATTATCAAAGAAATTTGAATGATTGAGATCCTGACTAGGGTCAGAAGTTGTAACAGTTTTAAAAGGAAACATATTCTCAACAAATTTGACATCCCTTGAGAAAATAAACTGTTTTCTTTCCAAACTATACAACTTATAACCTTTCTTTATACTAGAATACCCAACCAGCACACATTTTTCAGACCTGCAACTAAACTTACCACTATTGGTAAGAATAGTAGCATAGCAAACAGACTAGCTAAAATCTCAGATATATCAAATTAGTTCTTTATTAAAACACAAGCTAGTAAGGTATAGGTGACTCCCCATTCAACACAAATGATGGAAATCTGTTAATCAAATAGCAAGCAGTCAAAATACATTCAGACCACAATCTTAAAAGTAATCCCCCCTGAAACATAAAGGATACTAACAACATTAAGCAGGATCCTATGTTTTCCTCTCAACTATACATATATCTGTGTATGGGTATAGCTTAAATGTTCTGATGGAATAATGCCCTTCATTCAGACACAAGGGGGGGGGGGGGGGGGGGGGGGGGGAGTAGACAAAAACTTCAAAACAAACACTTTGTTTACAAACTCAGTACCATTATCACTTATAAAAGTTTTGTCAGATTTACAAAACTCAGTTTTAATCAAGTTATAAAAAACAACAATGCAATCAAAGACCTCATCCTTGGATTTAAGCATATACACCCAAACAACCCTAGTATAGTCATCAACAATAGTAAGGAAGTACTTAAACCCTTCTTTGTAGAAACCCTATAAGATCCCCAAAGATCAAGATGAACTAATTCCCCAAGAACAAGAGACTTATGTACACTTAAAGGAAAGGTGTTCTTCTCTAGATCTCTAGTTATCTAGACCATTATGACACTAAAAAAAAGAAAATTAGAGATGTTCAGATGGTGAACCAAAGTCTGCTATGCAAACCCCCTCATTGACAGATTACAACACAACTTATTTACAAGAAGGCCTTAATCTTCATTAAAATAGTAAAGACATCAATTTGTCTACCAGACCCTAGCACTTTTAAATCCCTCAAGTCCCGAGAAGCATTTTGACTCATAAAAAGCAACAATAAGGTTGCTGTATCTAGCTAGTTTATGAATAGACATAAGGCTCACACAGTACTCAGGAACAACCAACACATCATGCAGAGTTAAGAATTTGTTTAACACCATATTCCCAACTCTGGTAATACTGGCTTCAGTCCCATTAGGGTGTGAAACAGTAATACCAAGGTATGAGATATCAATGACATCAACCAAACTCTTATCAGTGTATGTAAGATGCTGGTTAGCACCTGAATCAAAAATCAGACCAGCTGCATCAGATGCAGAAGGCTGACTCTTTAAGCAAAAAAACTTATGAAAATTCTTATTAAAAATCTTATTGTTATTGAAAATAGTACCCGCCATATTGGCTTGTACACCTTTACCAGTAGAATTAAGAGAGTTTTCTTTGATTAAAGTAACGAGTTTAGAAATTTGATCATCTAAAAAAGAATGAGAGCTAGAGCCAACAGAATTGTTGTTATTGATAAATCTCTTATTAAAATTTTGAACACCTTGATTATTAGAATTATTATTATTTCTTTTCCTAAAGTCAGCAGGATATCCAATCAACTTAAAGCATCTGTCAATAATGTGACCATTGAATCCACAATGTTCACACACCAAGGTAGACCCCCCACTAGGTCTCTTATTCCTATTATTCGCAGGTCTAGTCACATTAGCAGGCCTGGAATTGCTAACAGAAGTTTGAGGCCTCTGAGCATTATTCCTGTTTCCCACATTAGAATTAAACACAGAAGACTGAGACCTCTAGGAGGTTCCAGAACCAAAACTGGAAACAACCCTATGAGACTCCTCACTAGAAATAATAGCATAAGCACTTCTAACATCAGATAACTCATCCCTAGAGAGAATATTACTTCTTATTTGCATATAACAATCATCAAGACCCATCAAGAACTGCATAAGTTTCATTAATTGGTTATGTTTCTTAAAATCCTCTGCAGCATGACAAGTACATCTAGGCAATTGAACAAGAGCATCAAATTGCTTCCACAAAGCATTTAACCTATGATAATAATCAGCAATAGATGAACCATTTTGACTTAACGAATTTATCTTATGATGCAAATTAAAAGTCACAAAATCATCTACTTTATCATAGGTTTCTTTTAATTCATCCCAAACATGTTTAGCTCTTTTAGAAAAGATTTATCCCTAGAACAGTTCTTCAAAAATAGAATTCAAAATCCAACTCAGCACAACAGCATTAACCCTGTCCCATTGCCTGCCTAAAACTTCATCAGTATTAGATATTTTACAAGATACATCAATAAACCCATTTTTATTCTTTCCTTATAAAGCAAGAAGCATGACACAAGACAATACTTGATAATTTTCAGTACCATTAAGTTTCACAAAAACAACAGTAAGAGTAGTATAATCATTAGGGTGCAAATGTAAAGGACTACTCAAATCAAGCTTGCTAATCAAAGTAGGCTGATCATCATCAGCCTGATACTCATTATCAGTAAAACCATGCACATACATGATGAAAAAAAACAATTAAAGATGCAAAAAAACAAGATAAGGAAGAAGGATGTTCCAGGATTTCCACCACTCAGGTGACAGATCAAGGGGCAGACTAACTCAGTTAAAACTGAAGAGATAAGAAAAAGAGGGTTTGTTTTATAGAGCTTTTGATGATTTTTGCAGCGGAAATCTATACCCACAATCAGACTATCCTCATTGATTCATTTTGATTCACTTAGTCAAGAGGACTAGCAGATTAACATCAACAACCCACACCTAAACACCAAGATCCACAAACCCTAATTTCATCGATTAGAGCAAATCAACCCAGAACTTCTAAGATCCAACGAGAGTAGATCTCCAAAATCCAAACCAAAACCCTAAATTTTCAAAATTAGGGTTTATACAAGAATTAATAGAATTGTGCAATTAAACCACAAATCTAACAACATAACAGTTTTAATTGAAAACCTAATTGATTAATTTGAAAAACCCCTAAATTTTACCAAACCTTGACAAGATTTAATAATCCGATTTTAGAGCAACCTGGCTCTGATACCATGTAAATTTTTTTATTAATCTTAAACAAACAGAATCTTGAATCTCAATTCAAGAAACGATAACAAACAATCACCAAAATCAATTGATCTCAATCAACCAAACAAGTTATCATTGCTAATCAGATGTAACTCTATTATCTAACTTGATAATAGTCTTACAATCACAAGCAATAACTGGTCAAGATGATCAAAGATAATAAGAACAATATGAGAGAATTAGGATTTTGTAGGCGAAAAGATAATCGTGGGCTATAAACGAAAGAGGGCAACTCCTCAGCTTTTATAGTAGCTTAAACTTTTAGCAATCCACCTTTAGCCCTTTATCTTTCCAGCTTTTCCAAACAAGACCCAAACTTCAATATAAACTAAAACCAAGAATCAAAAACTACAACATTAGTCCCTGAACATATTTCCAGGTTAAGGTTACTTTCAACACAACCAAACATGTTGCAATCATTCCATTTGTTCATGAAGGTAGAAACATTCGTAAAACTATCCTTTTTATGGGTCTAGCATGTCATCAAACTAATTTTGTTCATTAAAAAGTTGTTTGTAGTTGTCGTGCAAAGGCAAATGAGTATATGTTTCAGACTCTGGACGAACAAGATTTGTTTCAGTTTCAAATCTATTCGTTAGATACCGAGAAATGAAGAATTTCAAATGAATCTTTCTCATCGAGTATTTTATGTCTTTCTACAGTGGAGTTTATTGGAATGGAGCGATCCATTAGGCTTCATCATGTCTTGATCCGTTGAACTTTAAACTCGGTGTAGAACATTTGGAAAAGCTGCCATTGCCATCATCGTTGTCGGGGAGGGTGGCATATTTTAAAGGCTATTTCAACGAAGCATGGCCAATTTACTTTGGGGAGTTACAAGGCCATTTGCATATGCGGTTAACTGCTCATGATGAAAGTTATTTACACCTGATTGTGTATGAGATGTCAAGTGATCATTCAGGGTGGTTTATTAAGTACCAAGTGGATCTTGATGAGCTTCCAAATGTTTATCCAGAGATGATCCATAGCTATCTAGATCCGTCAAGCTACCATTATTATGAATTTAAAGTGTTAGACTTTGTAAGAGGTGAAAAAGAAGGAGATACGTTTATGGTGGTGTGAATTCTTGAGAAGATCATTTGATACAATGTCTTCGACAAGAGTTTCAAATAGATATTCGATCTAAGCATAATTTTCTCTAAATGTATTGGAGGCAAATAATTTTGGGGATATTTTAGAGATTTAGAAGTTCATCCTTATACTGAAACCATAACTTCTTTCTAAAGATTCCAATATGTGTGTGTAATATGTAGATTAAAAATGTAAAATATATGAATATGTAAGAAGCCAGATATGAATAAACACGTACTACTAGCTACTATTTATCTATAGCAATAATCAAAGAACAAATCTTATTCTACAAATGAAATCACACCTCATGATCTGGTTTCTTATAGTTTCTTGCAAATGCAGGCAACGGCAAACAATAAGCTTTTGCAAGTTTAGAATGTTTTCTTCATTAGCCAAGATCGGGTCAGAACTAAATTTTTGATCAGGGTTCTTGTTTCTCGTTGTTATTTGGTTCTTAAACTGCAACTGGACGACTCTCCTATAGCTTGAATTTCCATAATGGG
>BQNB010103628.1:0-23994 GCA_026074375.1 Tanacetum coccineum | reverse complement strand
ATATCTCGGCTTCCTAATATTTTTTTGTAAATCCCTTAAATTCTAATAAAGTTATTTATAATAGAGAATAATAATAAAAAAATAAAAAAATTAAAAGTAAAAAGTAAAAAATATAAAAATATATAAAATAAAATAAGTAAATTACAAACAAAATGATTTCTAATAATAATAATAATAATAATAATAATAATAATAATAATAATAATTGTAACATTAGTTTTTTAGTAAACTGCAAAAATCATCCTTGTGATTTAAATATTTGGAGGGTAATTATGTCATTTAAAACACAGAAGGATGATTTTTGCCGAACATTTCATCACTCGGGGATGATTAGTGCCAATAGTATCGGTTAGGGATGATTAGTGCCGAAAAGTACAAACCACAAGGATGATTTTTGTAGTTTACTCTTTTTTTATCTTTCTTCAAAGCAAATCCTGCTGATATTTTTACCTTTGTTACAGAGCTAGTTGATTGAAGAAGATACTACAAGAACTATGGCAGAACCAATTTTAAAGAAATACATAGAAAAATGCTCAAGCTGAATCAAATCCTACTGAGCCTACTACCGATGACAATATAAATTTTAAACTCAGCAAGGAATTTTTGATAGAATTAAAAAATAATGCATACTACGGAATGTTCGATGAAGACGTAGTGGACCACATTGCTAAGGTTCTTGAATTACTTGATTTAATTAAAATTCCTGGTGTGGACTGCCATCGACTACGAATGAAGGTTTTTCCTCCCTCACTGGCTGATGATGCAAGACAATGATGGATAAATATGAAGGAAGGAAAAATTACCACTTGGGAAGAGCTGGTAGAAAATTTCTTTTGTAAATTATATCCTGAATCCCACGATGGCGAAGACGAAATGTTCGACGAAGGGGATAACTGGGGGATTGATCCACTTAAATTCATATCACGAGTAAATTCATCATTCGAAAACTATATGAAAGTAGATGAAAGGACTAAAAAGGTATTATTCCATTCCTGGATGAATGGGAGTTGGAATAAAAGAAGAATGGATAACAGCATTTTAAAACAATAAAGAATGGAAGGAATCTGACTATGAAAACCCCCTCAACACTGCTACTGATTCGTTCTTTAAAGCCCATGATGAACATGGCATTGAAGAAGGGAATGAATTGAGACAAATGAAGCGTAAAGACAATAAGAATGATGAGCAACCTAATAAAAGGTTATGCAAAGCCGAGAAGTTTGAAGCTATAAAATATTCACTAGGACCTAACGAAGAATACATTGCTATAAAAAGATGTGAATATAATGCTTGGGAAAGAAACGAAGATAGTATGTCTCAAATCTACCAAGAAATTTTTTAGAAAAAGGACAACGGATGGAAGGTGACGCAAACCGAGTGAAGAAAGCTGATGAAAAAGTCTAACTTAAAGACTAGCTGAAACAAAAGTGCTTCCCGGGAGACAACCCAGATTGTTATTTATTTTTATCGAGCATGTGTTCCCAAACATCAATACGGCATATTCGCTCCATACCATACGGCGTATTGAATGTCTAGACGTTATCAGTTCTTTATTTTTATGCACTTTAAAACATTATTATCAGCTCTGTCTAGACGGCGTATTCATGTACATGATACGACGTATTAGGCAGACTGACCCGTATTGATACTTTTTACAGGTCTCCATATGGCATATTCCAGTTTATGGATATGGCGTATTGGTCCCCTGTACAGTTTATTGTTTTTATTATTTATTAACCGTAGAATACCTGAGATAGGATTTTGCATGTTTTTCTTATATTTTGCACAGGACCTCGCTGGAAAAGAAATCGACAAAGTTGGTGAAATATCGATCATCTGGAATCCTGTGTGTGTTGTAGTCATGCTAGTATCTAGACGCATTTACAACACACATGCTTTCTCATAAACTCAACTTGGAGAATCTACCGAGCAAAACATCAGGGGAGTTTCTCGTTCTAATTCTTTTAATTTTCCGTTTTTAATGTTTTATCTATACAACAAGGACGTTGTATAATTTAAGTGGGGGATGGGCATTAGAACGTTACTTGTCCTATTTTTCACACTAAAATGCTTAAATTATGCTCAAATTTAAAAAAAATTCAAAGCATACTTTTGTGAAATTACTAGTTACATAACCCACACACAATAACCCTTATTAAATATTGTGAGGATTTAACCTTATCCGTTTCCAAATATTTACCCAAATTCCACAAAAATATGAGTGTGTCGGTGATGTTGTAGACTTTAGAACTTGGCTTGGTATATATATTCGAGATCACAGTGATGAGTACTACGGATTTAGATGGAGTAACTTGTTTAAATTGGTAAATTTTTAGAATTACACCCAAAAAGCCTATACATGTTGTTTTATTAACTAACTAAACTGGTTAGTTAAATCCTGTATAAACCCTTTGTTTACTCTCATTTTAAGAGTAAGATACCCCTAGAAAAATTGAATGATGGAGTCTATTAGATTTGATGGTAAAACACTGATATAATTACAACTAAAATTAATTAAATTAAAAACCTAATTTAATATACGGGAAATGATATAGAAATGGGGGGATCTTAAAAACTAGGGAAACAAAATTAGTTATAGGGAAATCCTAAATTAAATCGTATACTAAAAATACGGGAACAGAATCAGGCTATCGGGGAAACCTAAATTACTAAAAAATTAAGAAAAATAAATGCTAATTAAATTTAAAATTAAAATTAAATTCTAATTACTTAATTTGAAAAATAAAAAAAACTAGATTAACGGAGGGCGTTGAATGCTAAACGAAAAGACTCGCGTAAAACTCACTCGGTAAAACGGTCTAAGACTGAATTTTATTGAAAAATAAAGCACTACACTAAATTTTATATTTTTCCTAGACACTAAATGACAAAAGAGAATTTTATAAAAAAGAAAAATATTTTTTAATTAATTTTTTGGATTTTTTATAAATTTTTAAAGATTAATAACTAATTAAAATAAGAAAAAGAAAAAGACAAAAATAAAAGTGATACAAAAATCTGAAAAAAAAAACTAAATAAAGAAAAGTTAACAATTCTAAAAATATAAAAATGCCCAAATTTTAATGAATAAAATTAAAAAGTAATTAAACTATTAAAATTTAATAATTTAATTATTTAATTAAATAAAATAACTAAAGTTATTTATTGGACTAACAGTGAAAGGACAGCAAGGACTAAGAGGGTGCAACAACATACATAAACGGGGGAAATAACATTGTTAACTATAAAAGAGTAAATTACACTAATGGTCCTGAGCACTAACCCGATTACAAAAAGGGTTCAAGTGCAGTTATTATCAAAAAGAATAATAACCTCTAAGACACCTAGCACCAACCATCTCTATTACTTATTTATAAAAGCAAACTTGTTAAAGGGCTTAAGGGGAACAATTTTCATAATAAGCACTTAGTCTCAATCTCACTAAATAAGCCAGAAATTTAAGCTTTTGGGGCTGCAGAAGCTTATTAAGCTTATGAGCTTATTTTTCTTTCTTATTGGGATTTAATGCTGTCAAATAAGCTACAACTATGGGGAACAGTTAATAAGGAGAGGGGAATCCTAAATATAAGCTAAGGTTTCTAGAATAAGCCCTAAAATAAGCTGGAAATGAGATAAGCTATGCTGGCAGTTTTAAAAAAAAACAGAAAAGCCTCTACTTTGCTGCTAAAATAAGCTATGCTAAAGGCATAATTAAGCTACACTATTTTGGGGGCTTAAAGGGGGGCCTAGGGGCTATACTAAAAAGCTAAAAAATTAAGTGCTTATTAAGCTAAATTCAGAGAAAACAAATGCTTAAAAGTGCTTTTTGCACCAGGGGAGGCCAATGCAGTGGGCATGAAGGGGTAATTTTGGCTTATGAAAATAAGCACAAATGTGCTTTTTACCCAAAACCAACCACAAACAGATTAAAAGGGCCCATAATAGAGCTTAATCCCAAATTTTGAGGATCTAAAATTTAAGAAAACCAGCTGATAAATTGGCTTGAAATTGAGGGTTTTTCAAAAAAAAGTCAAGTCACACAATTGACTAAACTTAGTCAAATTAAAAGGACAGAAACAAAGGGCTTTTACAAAGGCTTTTAGTGACTTATATGAGCATAAAAATGTGTTGCTTAAGCTGTCTAAGCAGCTTAAGCTTTTAAGCTTATTTTTTTTGATGAAAATCTTGACAGAAAGTCTAGGGTGCATTAAAACTTATTTTTATACTAAACTTGGTGATTTCTCTGGTCTAATTAGGCACACACACTCAGCCAAAGGTGGCTGAGTGTTTGTGACCCATACCAAACCAAATTTGACCCATTTTAAAGTCTAAACCAAACACCCCCTTAATTTATAATTTCGGGTTTTTTATCTTTTTTAGTGAAGAAAGGGCCAAGTAATGAGCTTGTAAGTAACTTTTAACAATTATTAAACCTTCTTACACACTTAAAACACAATCAAAGAGCTGAGATTTAGACTTTAAATTTTGATAATAACAATGTCAAGAACTTTAAACCCTTTTTTATTAAAAACAGAAAATTTACAACAAAAACTTATAAGTAAAGCTGAATTACATTAAAATGCTTAAAAGAAAGACTGAATTTAAATTACACTTAAAAAAAACATAGTAAAAGTTGTGTGGTTCTTCGGCTTGGTCTTCTCTCTTTTATAGAGGTCCAAAGGCATTCTTTTGTCTTGGGTTGTTGTTCTTATGAGAGCAGGGACTCTCACAAGCATCCTAAGCCCTTGGATTGCTTCTCTTCATCTCAGCCATTGGTTGGGGTGCGGGTTTTTGTGTATTTTCAACTGGGAAGGTTTATAGGGGTAATGGGGAGGTGGGAAATGGTTAGAGGTAGGCTGGGAAGTGTACTAGGGGTGGTGGGACGAGCTAGAAACCATGGGAGAGGCGGTTTGGGTTTTGGCGGTAAACGGGTAATAGTACCCAAGTGGTTGCAGGTTTAAATGGAAAGTTTGGGGAAGGTGCAAAAGCACCCCCCCATCTTTCGTTCTCTTTTCATTTTCTTATAAGCCGAAAAAAATCAGTTATAAACTAAGTTTAGAAAGTGACAAATATGGTCCCTGCGTTTGTATAACAAAAGAATAAAGAGAGTTTTGGGAAAAATTGCATAAACAGACATTGCCTTTAATACATATATAAGAATTGCCATTTGGCAGTTTTAGTCCCTCTCTTTATTTCACCATTTTTCTTTTATAAAACACTTTAAAAAATGACAGTTCTAGTCCCTAAGGTTTTGTAAAAAGGTTATTGGGCTTTTTTTGTGTTTGGGCTTGTATTGGGCCCACTGGGTTTGGGTTTGGGCTTGTATTGGGCCCAATTGAGTGTGTCTGGGCCCAATAAGGTTTAGGCTTATGTTATTGGGCTTTTTAAGGCCCAATAAGGTTCAGGTGGGTTTTGTGTGTATAATGGCTGAGGTTGGCTGTTCAAGGGCTAGGATCGGGCCTTCAAAGTCTTCACAGTCTTTGTCAAATGCACACAAATGGGCTGTTGTAATTGATTGAGGGCCCATTTGGTCTTCACAGTCTTCATTATATACTACTTGAGTTTTCCGGTGCCAATCAGATGGGTTAAGATTGCATCCAATAGTATTCTTCAGTTCCGGCTCCGGTTTGACTGCTGATTCTTCAGTATTGACTCTGACTTTGGCATTTTTGGACTTGGGCCTTGATTTTGCACAGTCTTTTCCATTCCATGCTCAGTTTTGTCATTTTGGCTTGGTTTTCTGTCTTTTTGATGATATCCACTTCCTGCACAATACAAATGCAAAACAAACATATATTTGGCAGTTTTTGTCTGTTTTTGGTCATTTAAGCTCATTTTTGAAGGTAAAAGATATGTGTAAATTAAGAACTTATCAAATCCCCAAACTAAGGTATTGGGTGCTCACGCTAAGTTATGAAGTATTACTTGTAAGCCACGTTTTCACCATTTTCTGAATTTACACTAACTATAACTAATATTTTGGATTTTCTCATTTTAAACAAGTTTGACTTTCTTTATTTATAACACTGGGATCATAGAATGACTAAGCGTCGTAGTGTATTACGGATGTCCTGAAGGATAAATTCAAATCATCCTCGATTTTTCACAAAGTTCCATGCTAAGCATTAACAAGATCATTGTCGATATAAGTTTTATGTTAAGCACTTCAGTCTTAGGACTTGTGAATATTCACTCCAACATGGATATACGATATTGAATGTGTGTAATCATTTTATTTATACCATAGGACTCAACTTATTCTCTTTTAGTTTATTACAGATGAATCATGAATCAATGCAACAAACTTATTATGGACCTTGTAACTTGATTTCGGATATAAATTAGACATTTTTTGGCAATCATTCTTCAAACATCTTTTTCATAAGTTCTTTAAAGCTTGGAAATGGGATGCTTAGTTTGATCCCTAACTCGTGGTTAAAAGGATTAGGTTATCAACAACCATCGGGGGGACAGATGTTCTTGTTTGGGAAACCCAACACCGTTGTTTAGCGTATTGGGAAATCACATCAACACCTTTTTTCCTAATATGGCTAAGGATTGGTTGTCTTAGTTTTGAAACCCTCACCAAGACCTTTCTTCAGTGAGATATCTCGACACACACAAATCTCTAGGAAGTAAAGACGTCTTAGTTTGAAAACCCCCACTCGTTGCTAGCGGGAGTGGGATATCTCGACACATCTTTGACTGCTCCTTAAATATCAACTGCCATGCTTCAGTGGCATAAATTTCAATATTCATGCATTTTTGCTTTCACTTTTATTCATGCTTCTTTGGCATTTATTTTTTAATTCACTATAAAATCTCGCTTTTGATAAACTCAAGTTACATTTTTGAAGCTTTTTCTAAAACATCGATTGACTTAGTTGAATTAAATTGAGTCTTTCCATGATTAGGTGGATTTGAAATTCTCGGGAGAGAAAACCCAAAAGTTACTTGTATAGTTTTTAGAAGAATCTGCTTAGCACATTTAACTTTTATTTAACTATATCTTTATCGTTCTTCCATTATTAAATTCAAAGCTATAGAATTAGTGTAAAGCTTGGCCTAAAGGAACTAGCTAGGGCTCAACACGCTCTCGATCATAGTCAGAAAAATTATTCTTGTTATACCCAACAAGGAAAGCAAAACTGACGCACAAAAATCACTTATTTTATTTTTGAAAATTTGCAAGTTTTTATGTTTTGGTATTTTGGTGGTAAAATTGGGTATACGTAAGGTAACAATGCTGCAGGCAAATATGGTCATTTTGAGTTTACAGTGATGCCCTTCGGATTGACTAATGCCCCAGCAGTGTTTATGGACCTGATGTACGAGTAGGTATGATATCTAGTATAAGTTCGTGATAAGTGTTCTAGATGATATCTTGATCTACTCAAAGACGAAAGAAGAACACGAAGACCATTTGAGGTTGGTTTTAAAGTTATTGAGAGGGGAGAAGCTGTTTGCTAAGTTTTCCAAGTGCGAATTTTGGCTGCAAGGTGGTTACACTTTTTTAGGTCATTTGATTAACAGTGAGGGTATACACGGGGATACAAGAAAGGTTGAGCAAGGAGGATTGGAAAGCCCCAACTTTCGCCTACTGAAGTTTCGGTCATTTTAGGTTTGGCAAGGGTTATCATCGCGTTTCATTGTAATTTCTCTAGCATTGCAAAACGCTCATTACGTTGCTTAAATCAGAAGAATAAGAAGTACGAGTGGGGTGCGGAGCAGGAGGAAGCCTTTCAGCTGTTGAAGAGTAAGTTGTGTGATGCACCTATTTTATCACTTCCCGATGGAGTAGAGGATTTTGTAGTGTATTGTGATGCTTCGAATAGAGGATTGGGTTGCGTTTTGATGCAAAGAAACAAGGTGATTGCCTACGCATCAAGACAGTTAAAGATTCACGAGAAGAACTATACTACACATGATCTTGAATTAGGAGCTGTGGTGTTTGCTTTGAAGATATGGAGGCATTATCTGTACGGTACAAAGAGTGTAATTTACACAGATCACAGGAGTTTGATAGAACATCTGTCGTTCAGAAAGAGTTGATTTGCGTCAGGGAGGTGATTCGATTTATTTAGTGATTATGAGTGTGGATAAGGTACATCCGGGTTTTAAAAGCCAATGTAGGTGGCGATGCACTTAGTAGAAAAGAGAGGTTTGAAGCCTAGGCTATAGTACGGGGCAATGGCATTACCATACAGTCAGGGATAAAAGTATGATTGTGGCGGCCACAGGGTTAAAAGCTTGGGTCAGGAAGATGTAGGGAAGAATAGTTGTATAACTTTAGTTCAGAGGATGGAAAGAGATGAGGTGGAAGCTTGTATTTATGGATCGAGTATGGGTTCCATTGATGGGAGGAGTAAGGACAGTTATAATGGACGAGGCGCATAAATCTAGGTACTCTGTACATCCTGGTGCGGATAAAATGTACTATGATTTGAGAGATATGTATTGGTGGCCAGGGATGAAGAAGGACATCGCGGTGTATGTCAGCGAGTGTCTGACTTGTGCAAAGGTAAAAGCCGAACATCAGAGACCATCGGGCTTATTGCAACAGCCCGAGATACCGGAATGGAAGGGGGAAAACATTACAATGCGATTTATAATAAAGTTGCCTAGAACGAGTATAGTGGTCATGATGCAATATGGGTTGTGGTGGATAGGTTAACCAAGTCAGCTCACTTTATAGCTATTCGGGAGGATTTTAGTACTGAGAAGCTGGCAAAGGTATATTTGGACAGAATTGTTGCGCGTCATGGGGTTCCAGTGTCGATCATTTCAGATCGCGATGCGAGGTTTACATCGCGACTGTGGCAGACATTTCAGAAAGCGTTAGGAACTCGTTTGGTTCATGATCACGCTTATCATCCTCAAACGATTGGACTGATGCGAGCGTACGTTACAGACTATGGTAGGAATATGCTGTAGCAGCTTGTTGTCATAGATTTTGGTGGTAGCTGGGATACCCATTTACCGTTGGCCGAGTTTTCTTATAATAATAGTTTCCATAGTAGCATTCGATGTGCTCCATTCGAGGCTCTATATGGAAGAAAGTGTAGGTCACCAGTCTTATGGGCGGAGATAGGTGAAGGTAGATTGATCGGTCCTGAGTTGGTACAGGAAACGACTGACAAGGTAGTGGTAATTAAGGAGAATGCTTCAAGCGGCGAGGAAATCGTTCCAAAAGAGTTATGCTGATATCGGTCGAAAATGTAGTTTTTTTGAATTCAATGTTAGGGGTTAGAGTGTTGTTGATAGTATCGCCCTTGGAAAGGTGTTATGCGTTTGGAAAGAAAGGAAAACTGTCAACTAGTTATGTGGGTTTTGGTTATTTTTTCTAGGGTAAGATTTGTGCCTTTGAGGTCCTTGAGAGGGATCGGACCAGTTGCTTATCGATTAAGGTTGCCTGATGAGTTAGTAGGTGTGCATGACACATTTCATGTGTCTAACTTGAAGAAGTGTTTGGTCAAGGAAGGATTGCATGTATCTTTAGATGAAATTAAAGTCGACAAGACCTTGTGTTATGTTGAAGAGCCTGTAGAGATAATGGATCGAGAAATTAAGAGAGTATAAGCGTAGTAGGATCCCGATTGTGAAAGTTAGATGGGACTCTAAGCGTGGCCCAGAGTATACTTGGGAACGTGAGGACCATATGAAGTCGAAGTATCCTCATTTGTTTGCGAGCCGTGATGAGGATAGCACTAGTTGAATCTCGGGACGAGATTCCCTTAAGGTGGGGATAATGTAGCAACCGCGAGATTTGATCAGGTTAGAATGTGCTCTTAGATTCTAATTGTGTGTTATTTTATGTGAATTTATGTGATTTGGTGATTATTTGACTAGAAATGAGAAGTTATCTATTTGAGAGTGTGAATGAATTATTTTAGAAATTTGTTGATTATTTATCATATGAGAATAGTATTTTGAGCAAGTGTGGAAAAGAAAATATGGAAAGTTTGTGTATCTTTCATATTTAGATAGTGGAGTTTAGAAATGAAAGTTATTTTTAGAATGCGTCCGGTAATTTACGTTTAAATAAAAAAGTTATAGTTAAATTGGAATTAAATAATTACTAATAATTTTAAGGTAATGTTTTAAAAAAAAACTAAGTAATAAAAATAAAAAAAAATAAAAAAAGAGGGGGGCGGTTGGAAAAAAAGTGAAAAGAAAGGAAAAAAGAAAAATAAATATAATTGAGTTTTTAATTAAAACTAGGACTATTAAGGGTATAAATACAAGATTTAGGGAAACATTTAACCATTTTTCCCCTCCTCCCCTTGTGATAGTCGGCAACAAGAAGGAATCAAAAAAAAAAATTTTTTTTTTTTTACCAAGGTAAGCCATGTTTAATCTTTAGTCACTATATTAATTTTGTAATCTAGTCTTGATGGAATTAGAGTTAATTATAGAAAAATTAATTAGGGTTTATAAAAAAATTGGGGGTTTTAATAAATTACTGATTTTAATGGGTAATTAGTGTTATGTGATAGTTAATGCATGATTAGGATTATATTAATGGTGTTATGAGGGTTAATTAGGTTAAATTCGGAATTGAAATTCTGGCAGAAAAGTTTGTCCAACTTCACGGACGCATATCTCCTAGATGGAGAATGCAATTGAACTGATTCTTTTTTTTAAACTGTAGCTTTTCGAGTCTACTTTCAGATAATCGGCAAACAGTTTTTGAGGTCGCAGAAGTCGGTCAATTATAGTTGCAAGGACTCGTCACCCAAAACTGCGAATTTTCTGACTTTTGATTTTGAATTATTATAAAATATTAGACTTCTTACTGGAAGCTTTAAAACTTGGTTTGTGTTAATTCATATATTGTGTGAGGTCTCTGAATCATTTTTTAGAAAATAATTAATATTTTTAAAGTGGTCAGCTCTGTACCCATACTTTTGGCTGAGGTCAGTTTTCGGGAATCTGGGTCAGTTTGTGAAAACATTTTCTAATTGAGGTTTCTAAAGGGTAGGGTTTATGGGCATCTTTTGGTTGGTCTCATAAGACTTATAGGATTGTCTGTAAATTTTTGGTAGAATTTTTAGACACCATTGGTTGGGGTTTTTGTCACACTTGTCGGGGTGAATAATTACATTTTATGCAGAAAATTTGTTTAAGGGTGAGGTACAAAGTGTTGTAAGGTATAAAAGGTTAAAGTGTATTTTAAAATGATAGAAAATTTATGGTAAGAATATGGACTGAATATAATAATCCATCAGTAGGGTTGATACGTTGGTTTAAGAATTTTAGTTGCAATTGTAACGAAAGTTTATAGGTTTAGTTTTGAGCAAGGGAGTATATTGCTTGTCAGCAGCGCAGCAGTGGTGAGAGTCTAGCCCCTATCTCTTTTCTATGATTTTTCTTTGGGCGTGAAACGTTGCAAATGAGTATTGAATGTTTTTATTACTGTGTATTGATGGTTGAGCTGAGAAAATGATGTGCTTTTTGACTATTTACTTGATATGCGTTGAATGAGAATGACAAGCTGGAGCAGGGTTGGATTGGATCGTTGGATACATTCCTTCCTACACTTGGGTTGAGCCCGAGCATTTTTTTGAACTGAACTATTTTGTTTGAGCTATCTGGATGATGAACTGTGTTAAATTGACTGAATGGGATTTGTAGTGTATGTGATAGTTCATGTATGATATGCAAATTTTTATCTTTATCACAGAATGTGTGAATGTCTTGATGTGTTGTGAGGTTTGGTGTCATAAAACTATGGACATCTCACCAACCTAGTGTTGACGTGTTTAGCTTCGTTTTCAGTACTTCATGTAATATGCATTGAGGCTTGGAGAGATGGTGCTAGTGAGACCATTAAGAGCAAGTTGAAGACTATGATTTGCTATGCTGTTTATTTGTACAATATGTTGATTTGATTTTTAGATTAGTTTTGATATGGTAAGACTTGTACGGATGGTAACCCCTATCACCCTTACATTGTCGTTGGATTGTGGATGTTTTCATGACACGTTGTGTCTTTGAAATTAGTACCCTATTTAGTATTTCTCTATAAAGATACCATGTGCTATGTTAATATCCTATTATGTCGCGCCTTGCGTTTCCGCCTTGGCGGGGTGTGACAATAGTGCTGCCAATTTAAGTTAATGCTGCTGAGGGTGATTTTATAAATACTTCGATTCAGGGTTTCATTCGATTCTTTATTCAATTTTAATCATTTAAACGCTCTCTAAACGTAAACCCTAACTCAATTTCATCTTTAATCATCAAAACACAAAACAATGTCAACCCTAACTTTTCCTGACACTCACAACATGGTCGTATTCTTGGAAAAACCTGCTGAAAGTAATGGGTTTCATGAAATTATTGATTTTCTGAATGCTAATCAAATTCATTATGCTTTAACTGTCAATCATACTATCTATACATCTTGTATTGAACAGTTCTGGGCAACAACAAAGGTAAAGAAGGTTAATGGAGAACGTCAGATACAAGACCTAGTTGATAAGAAAAAGGTGATTATCACAGAGACAAGTATTAGAAGTGATCTTCACTTAGAAGATGCAGATGGTACTGATTGTTTGCCAACTGCTACAATTTTTGAAGAACTAGCAAGAATAGGGTATGAAAAACCTTCTCAAAAGCTTACATTTTATAAAGCTTTCTTTTCTCCACAATGGAAGTTCTTAATTCATGCCATATTGCAATGCCTTAGTGCTAAGTCAACTTCCTGGAATGAATTTAGTAGCACTATAGCCTCTACAATCATATGCTTGGCCCCAAACCAAAAATTTAACCTGTCCAAGTATATTTTTGATGCTATGGTAAAGCACTTAGAGGGAGGGGTTAAATTTCTGATGTATCTACGATTTGTACAAGTGTTTATTAATTAATAGCTTGGTGATATGTCACATCACGAGAAGATGTATGTTAACCCCTCACACACAAAGAAAATCTTTGCCAACATGAAGAGAGAAGGAAAAGATTTTTCTTTGAGAATAACACCCCTATTTGCAACAATGATGGTTCAAGATAATCAAGAAGAGGGTGAAGATACAGACATTCTTATTGATTCTCAATAAACACCTATTACTACTCAACCATCTACATCTAAACCCCAGAAGAAACAGTCTAGGATGAAGCAGAAAAAGAATACCGAAGTTCCTCACCCTAGTGATTGTACTGCTGATGTACCAAATAAGAAACATGTACCTGCACATTCCAATGATCCACTGCTCAGTGGTGAGGATAGAATGAAACTCACTGAATTGATGAATATGTGCACCAAATTGTCTGAGAGAGTCCTTGACCTGGAACATACTAAGACTACTCAAGCTCAAGAGATCACAAATTTAAAGCTGAGAGTTAAAAAGTTAGAGAAGAAAGCAGGGTTCAGAAATTACAACTTCAAGAGATTATACAAGGTTGGTGTTACAAGAAGAGTAGAATCCTTAGATGATGAAAGTTTGGGTGCTCAGGAGGATGCATCCAAACAGGGGAGGAGTAAAATTGAAGCTATTGACAAAGATGCTAAAGTTACTCTAGATGAGACTCAGAGGAGGAATGATGAGAATGATGATAATCAAATGTTTAATACTGGTGTTTTTGATGGTGATGAGATAGTTGTAGAGACTGAAGAGCCTGTTAGTATTGATGAAATTGATTTAGCTCAAAAAATTACACTAGCTCAAGCACTTGCTGCAATGAAGAGTGTAAAACCTAAGGAAAAAAAGATGTGTGGGTTCAAGATATCAAAGTGAAATGTTAGACTGCCACTACAATGGTTAGGTACTGCGATACAACAGTTGTTGCTTCTCCTGCTAATAACTTCACCACCTAGCAATGAGCTAAGGGATTTGTTTTAGAGAAACCTATTGAATCTACTATAACAAACAAAGTTCCTTCTCAGAAGTCTAAGACAAAGGCAATGGCATAAGATTGAGCAATAAAAGCCATTATAGAAGAATGATCAAATAGACTTGATGATGAGCTTGCAAAGAGAGATAAGGCATGAAGAGGCAAGTATAATTGGAAAGAATCAAAAGAGAGAGCTACAGAAGAAGAAGCTAGTCAGAGCAAGCTATTTATGAAGATATTGAGTCATTAAGAGCAAGCCATGATGGAGGCAGATTATGAGTTAGCTACAAATTTACAAGAAAATGAAAGAGAAGCCATGTCCATTGAAGAAAAATCAAGAAGGCTGACAGAACTTAATAGAGAAAGAAAGAAGTTCTTTGCAGCACAAAGAGTAGAAGCTATAAGGAATAATATTCATCCACACTAAAACTCAAAGAAGAAAACTCAGATGATCAGTATCTGATAGAACATGGAAGGTACTCACTAATGCACAGTTAAAGGATAAAAGCTTTAATGAAGTTCAGAAGCTTTTTATTTTTGAAAAGCATATGAAGTGGATAAACAGCTTTGTTCCCATTGAAGAAGATCTTCCTTCAGAAAAGGTACAAAAGGAAGTAAGTAGTGAAAAGAAAGTTAAAGGCAACAACAAAAAGAAATCAATTAGTAGGAAAAGAGCAAAGGATAAGCAAGAACAAGAATCTTCCAAAAGGCAAAGAGTGGAGGATAATAAAGAGGAAGAAGTGCTTAAGAAATGTTTTGAGCTTGCCAAAGAAGAAGAAATTGCAATCAATGTTATACCTCTAACTACCAATGTACCAGTTATAGGTTTTCAGATTCACATAAGAGGTAAGCCAGGGTATTATGAAATATTTAGAGCTGATGGAAGTTCAAAGCTATACCATGTGTTTAGCCAACTGCTTAGTGAATTTGATAGAGAAGACTTAGTAAATTTGTGAAAGTTAGTTAAAGTTAAGCATAGGGAAAACAGGCTAGGGGAAGATTTTGAAAGGGTGTTATGGGGTGATTTGAGAGTAATGTTTAAACCTAATGTAGAAAGTGAAGTATGGAGATCTCTACAAGGATACAAGGTGACAGTTTAGAAGTTATATGATTCCTGTGGGAGTGCCACTTTTGTAAAGGTTTAAAACATTTACATGTCTTTATGTTGGTTGAAAAGAGATATCCCCTTACACCAATAACAAACACAAACATGCTGAACAAGAAGCTTCAAGCAGATAAGTGGAATGAGATGGTTTATCAACTACTCAAGCTCATGGTAAAGCAGCAAAATAGTCAATGAAGTGTTTGGAAGTATCCTCCTAATGATGGTAAAGACTTTGAATGAAACTTGAAGATTCAGAAGATGAACATCAAGTTTAGGGGAGGATTGTTGGGATTAAAAGGTTTCTTGAAGTTACTACTGCTCAGGTAAATGTTACTGCTATTAAGAAAATACTCTAAGTAGTTAAGACTGTTAGTGGAAAGTTAATACTATCAGTACAATGTTAGTACTGTTAGTGATCTTATTGAAATATAGGCTTATGTAGTTAGGCTGCTAGAGTAAAGTTAAGAACTGCTTAGTACACAGTTACGAATGTTAGGAGTATATTAGTACTGCTAGAGTTCTAAAGTTACTTCCTACTCAGTAATGTGGTACAATGTGTAATGCTGCTGGATTACAACTGCTAGAAGAGTTACTATTGTCAGAAGGATAAAAACAAGTTAAGAGATAAGGATTGATTGGAGAACAAGAATACTTACGAAGATAAGTATTGATTTATTTTTATAAAAGATATGTATAAGTTATTTGTTTAAAATCATGAATACTTAGAAAAGTATTGTAGCCTCTGTAGGACTCTTAGTGTTAAATGGTGGCCTAGTGTATAGATTTAAATGTTACCAAAGAGTCTATTGTTATTGCTTCAAGGTTGTTAATCCCTAACATTGTCAAAGAGTGTTCATATTACTTAACTTAGAGCTTAATGTTTTGTTGTATTTCTGTGTCAATATATCTTACTGTTATTTTTCTTTTATTGGTTAACTGATTTCCACATTGTTTATATCATACACTCAAAAAGTTCAATCTTAGGGGCCTTTGGATTTATCCAAGGATACTAAACTTTACATCAAGCTAAGGAGATTAAGATCTGTTCATTGGGATCAACATCATTTTTGGTAGCAATCTTCGCGGTAACATCATTGGTAAAGGTATGATTTTGAATGACTCTCTCAAAATAGATAATGTAGATCATGTAGATAACTTAAGATTTAACTTTTTAAAGTATATGACTAAATATGTGATAATAAGTGTTAGAGTAACTTTCTCTAAACTGATATGAAATCACTAAGGATGGTATGGTCATAGGTAGAGGGTATTAGGAAGAAAGGCTTCTTACTATGTGTATGAAATAGGAATTTGCCTAAAGACAAAAATTTTTAGAACGATAGATGAAAATTCTACTTTGTGGCATAGGAGATTAGGTAACGCAAATATGCGACTTATTCAATCGTTAGCATCTAAGGAATTAGTTTGAAACTTACCTAAGCTTAAGTTTGATCAACACTTCTGTGATGCTTGCAACATTAGAAAATAAGCTAACGATTAGTCACAAGGTATAATAATATAGTCTCAACGACTAGATGCTTAGAACTCCTTCATATGGATCTTTTTGGGTCTATCCGCCGTACAGAGTTAAGGAGGAAACCGCTACACCTTAGTAATAGTAGATGACTACTCTAGGTATACTTGGACTAGATTTCTTAAGGAAAAAATAAAGCTGGTCGATAATTAGAAATATTTTGTAAGAAAAACTAAAAAACATTTCAAGTTGTACAATAGTGACAATAAAGAAGACACATTGTAGTGAATTTGATATTGAGGTTACAATTTGGAGTGTTTTAATAATGCCAATGGATTTACACATATTTCTAGCTCCAGCACTAGTCAATTGGCTTGTGGATTAACAGGAAAAATAAGGGACTCTTCAAGAAATAAGTTGGCCTATGTGTTGAATGAGCAATCGTTATCACAAAATTTTGGCTTTGTGTAACGCAGTAGACATTCAAAATACTTCTCAAACTGAATCCTAATTAATGCCATCTTAGGAAAAAACCTACGAACTCTTAAAAAGGGGAAACCTATTAGATTACTGATATGTGTTAATATACACATATCTGTTTTTATATCAAAAATTGACACCAATAAAGTCAATGAATGAGATTAAAATTGCTTGTATATTGCTTGAATTGTCTTTCTTATTGTGTAGGTACGGATTAAAGCAAAAAATCAAGAAAAACAGTCAAAACCGGACAAACACAAACACGGGGATGGCAACATGCACAAAAAAAAGGCAGGTGAAGCTATCAAGGTCAAATAGTCAAGCTTAAGTCAAACTTGGTCAAAAAGTCAAATGGTCAACTCACTAAAAGACAAAACCAAAAGTTACCAATTCGTCTAAAATTATCCCAAGTAACAAAACAAAACGTAAAATTACTCTGTCAGGTCGTTAGTTTAAAACCTAAACCATCGGTTAAATCTAACTAATTACATTAAAAACCCGTTACCCTTTTCCAAGTCAAACCAAAACCCTATGGCCATTTCCTTTAAATTAACCTAGGTCAATGCCCATATCTCTCCTAGTCTAACAAATACCCCTTTCAGTTAAAAACAAGCGGGAAAAACAGTTAAACACTGTTCATCGTCTCCCCCATTTTACCTAGGGTTAAAAACAAAGGTGTTTTGCTAATTGAGGGTCAAGAAAGGAAATTCAAGTGTTAATGAGTGAGTTGGCAGGATAAAAACGTCACCAAGCAATGCAATTGGTCAAGCCCACACAAGTGAGGATCATGGGTTATCAAAGAAAGCACAAGGGAATGGATATTTTGCACTCATCTTACTCTCAGAAGAAGCACAAAGGTGTCACAATCACGGATTGCTACGCTAGCAATATGTGTGATAAAAATTTAATCCAACGGTGTACAAGATGGATCCAATGATTGAGAAATGATTAAGGGCCAATGTTGAGAGGAGCGTATAACAACCAAGGGGTCTGGAAGTTTCAGCATAAGGCTATAAATAGCCTCACATTCTCATACACACGGGAGACAACTAGTTTTTAGCTTTTAGAAATTTAGCTTAATTTAGTTTTAGCTTATGCAATTTTCCTTTAAATGTAATTTTCATTAAAGCTTTTGTAATTCATTTTACAAAGCATTGTAATCTCTTTTAGTTATTAATAAAATCAAACTTTTAATTTTTATAAGCTGTTTTTTTTACTCATAAGCTCTTAATCTTCTTCAAATGTTAAGCTGCTGTTTCATAAGGTCACATAAGTTCATTCTAGCTCTCGCAAGTCTCTAAGCTTGTGATTGAGCTTAATTGGCCATTTAATCTACTCAAACTATAAAAACAACTTAATACCTTTGCTTAATGGGTTTGAAGCTTTTGGAAGATGAGCTAAACAAGGAAGAGCTCATAAGGACTTATACTAGCTTATCCTTAAGATAAGCTAGAGCTGTTAATGCTCATTTGAGCTTATTGTTGCCTTTGTTAAGCTAAGGCTTAAGTAAGTCTTCATTAATTTTACTTGTCTTTTAATACTTAGTTTAGATCTGCTTATTTTTTTATTATTTATTTGTGCTTATTGTCATCTCATGTGCTTATTAGTTTTAATTGATCATCTATCTTTAGTTAGTATAGCTTAAATCTTAGATTTTTTTGAACTGTCATAAAATCATAAAAAAAACCAAAAATATTAGCTTAATTAGTGTAGATTATTGTTTATGGCTTATTGTATGCTTAGGATTGCTCATTAGGCTTATTATAAGTTGTTCATTTATGTTAATCAAGGTGTGGTTCATTAGATTTCAAAATTTGCTAAGTTTCAAGTAAAACTGTTTCAGGATAAAAGAGTGTTTGGTTTAGTACATTTTGACCTTCTTAAAAAGCTAGTGAAATTGTGCTATTTTACGTGAGCTAGTTTCCGTTTCATTAAATTGTTGTGAAAGAGTTTTCAAAGTTTAGATTTCAAAAATTAGCAATGTTAAGCTTAAATTCTTTCATTTCTGCAACAGGGAGCATTTTCTATTTTAGTCTTTGGAATTTTTGAAAACAAGCCTTTTTGAGCTTGTTTTTTGCTTGATCTAGAGTTTGAGACACACTCAATAAGAGTGTGTAGTAGTGCAGGGTTGTTCGTCCATTAAGGAACCTGCATGTTGGTTTTCACTCCTTTAGGTCAAGTGGCATCAGTTAGGACACAACTGCATGTACTTTAAACTGCAGTGCTTTTTGATCAAGATTCTAGTAGCTTAAGTAGGTTAAAACTTGACTCAAATTAAGTTGCTTTTAGTTTAGATATCGGATAAGGTAGCTTTAAACTTGGTTTTTACATTTCCTAGCTTTATTTCTTTGGCTTATTCTCTAAGGTACATTAGCTTTTAAATTTTACCAAAATTCCTAAAAAGCCAAAAATAGTAGAAAGTAAAGTTTAGTTTCTAAATTTAGATTTTTAGCTTATAGGATCTGGTTTTATGAATTAGAATTATAGCTTATATCTAGTTTATCTAGTTTTCATAAGCTCAGCTTCTGTATTAGCTTATTTAGTTTTTGAGTTTTAAGTTTTTCTTTTTCCTGAGGTTATCATTTAGATCATTAGATTTAGTTAGCTTAATGTGTTACTAGGTTAATTAGCTTTTCAAATCTAGCTTCTAGACACTTTAAGCTTCATAAAGCAACTTTTGGTTTTGAAAATAATGCCTATTTGAGGATTGTATGCTTATTTGATTGCAATATAGCTTTTTGGCCTTCAAAAGCTAACTTTCTTTAAACAACAGTTTCAAAAGCTTTTTGTGAACTTATTTTTGAATTTCATCTTAATGTTCCTTCATTAAAGTTGTTTAAAAAGTTGTCCTCTACATCTTTGTTCTTTAGCTTTTCAAAAATAAAAAAAAATACAAAAACCTGTGCTTGGGACTCGAACCCAAGACCTCTCCCATACAACACCAATGCTCTTTCCATTTTGCTACATTAGCTCATCCAACCATATCCTCTTTCATTAAATCTTTATACTTTCTTTCATTTTCTTTTTCCTATATAAGCCGTAGCATATAAGAGCTTTTTCCCAGCTTATTTGATAAGCTGGGCTTGTGTGTTTATTTTTCTTAGATTCCTTGTTACTTTTAGGATTTTCCCTGAATTTTTGGTATTTTTCTCTTTATTATTTTAATTTTAATCATTTTTCTTAGGTTTATATTTTCGAAAATCATTAAAAAATACAAAAATAACTTTTAAAATTACAAAAAAATAGTTTTTAGCATTAGAATAAATACTTTTAGTTTTACATTCAGTAAAATCATTTTTACCCTTTTTAGATTTTATTTTCATTTTTAAGCCTTTAATTTTAGTTTTAAAAATAGGATTTTATTATAAAAAATAGATAAAAATAGTTTTCTGAGTTTTTATAGTATTTTAGACTTTTCTAAGTTTAAAAATCATTTTTTAGAATTTTTAGGAATTAATTTGCTATTTTCTATGATTTAAATAGATTTAATTAGATTATAATTCATAATAAATTCAAAAAAATTGTCAAAAAAAATAATTTTCCTTTTTCTTAAAATTTATTTTATCCTAATTTAGGTTTAGAAATTTTATTCGCATTTTTAGGAGTTAAATTTAGTATAGTTGTTCCCGTTAATTGATTTTGTGTATTAATTGCTTTTGTTTGCTTATTTTAATTGTTGTTTTTAAAATTAATAGTTATAGATAATCAAATCAATCTTTATTTTTATAAAACGCGCGATCACGAACGTTTCCGATTTTCAATTCACACTTCGTTGGGGAATAAATGACTAGGGAGGTTTTAGAGATATCACTTTGGTTAAAAGTGAATTTCTTAACCCGACGGAAATACTATCTATACTATTATTGATTATCTTCCTTATTATTACGTATTTATATATATATATATATATATATATATATATATATATATATATATATATATATATATATATATATATATATATATATATAATATATATATATATATATATAATATATATAAATATATATCTATATATTACAATAAATGTATGTAACATTTTGGACGTATCATCTAACCCTAAGCTGAGATAATTTTGTCACGAGAAAGGTATTAGAATGCCACTATCGGGCAGCAAAGTAATTAGAGTATTATAGAAGAAAACCGAAAGAAAATGAGACATCTAAGGACTGCTAAGACTAAGGAATAGAAACAAGAAGAGATTATTGTGGTTAGAGACTATCCCAAAGTATTTTTAGATGACCTATTAGGATTACCCCCTAGTCGAGAAATAAAATTTCATATTGAGTTAGTCCCTGGAGCAATACCGGTCGTGAAATCTCCCTATCGATTGACACCTTATGAAATGGAGGAGTTGTTTCGGGTCAACCCAAGGAAACTCCCAGGATAAAGGTTTCATTACGACCAAATGCTCACGCCTTGAGGTAGCACCTGTATTGTTTGTGAAGAAAAAGGATAGTTCCTTTAGGATGTGTATTGATTATAGAGAACTGAACAAGTTGACCATTAAGAACCGTTATCCACTCCCTAGGATAGACGATTTGTTCGATCAACTTCAAGGATCACAGTACTTCTCTAAGATAGATCTTAGGTCTAGATACCACCAGCTAAGAGTGCATAAGGATGACATTCCAAAGACTGCGTTTAGAACTCGTTATGGACATTTTGAGTTCACAGTAATGCCCTTTGGTTTGACTAATGCACCAACGGTATTTATGGATCTGATGAACTGAGTGTGTAGGCCGTATCTAGACAAGTTTGTGATTAGTGGTTCATATGATGATAATTAGGATAATCAATACCATAGAAAGAGCATGAAGTGCACCTAAGCTAGTCTTATAATTGCTCAAGTGAAAGAGAAACTGAATGCTAAATTCTCCAAGTAGCTGAATACTGTGCTGCGACAGTACAAGTTTCTTGGACATGGGATTAATGGAGATGGTATTCATGTAGACCCTAGTAAGATTAAAGCTGTTAAGAATTGGAAAGCCCCTAGATTTATTAAGAACTTTTCTAAGATAGCTAAGCCGCTTACTGTCTTGACTCAGAAAAGTAAGACCTTTGATTAGGGTGAAGAACAGGAGAATGCATTTCAAACTTTGAAGGGTAAGTTGTGCGATGCAGCTGTTCTAGCTCTCCCTGATGGATTAGAAGATTTTGTGGTATATTGTGATGCATCCGGGTTAGGGCTGGGTGGTGTGTTGATGCAAAGAGGTAAGTTCATAGCATATGCGTCTAGGCAGTTGAAAATTCATGAGAAGAATTACACCACCCATGATTTGGAACTGGGTGCGGTTGTGTTTGCACTTAAGATCTGGAGACATTATCTATATGGAACAAAGAGTGTCATATATACCGATCATAAGAGTCTCCAGCATATCTTTAGTCAAAAGGAATTGAACATGCGACAACGTCGCTGGATAGAGCTTTTTAGTGATTATGATTGTGAAATTCGCTACCACCCCGGTAAGGCGAATGTAGTAGCTGATGCACTGAATAGGAAAGAGAGAGTGAAACCTAATAGAGTTCTAGCTTTGAATATGACCCTTTAGTCGAGTATCAAGGATAGGATACTGGCAGCTCAGAAGGAAGCATGTGATGAGTCTGCGAGATTGCAGAAAGTTTAGATGAGATAATAGAACATAGGAGTGATGGAGCTTTGTACTACCTAGATCGAATATGGGTACCTTTGAAGGGTGATGTGAGAACCCTGATAATGGACGAAGCCGATAAGTCAAAGTACTCTGTACACCCAGTAGCTGATTAATATGTATTATGACCTTAGAGAATAGTATTGGGATGGCCGGAATGAAGAAGGATATACTGTTTATGAGATATCGTGTTGACTTAGTTTAAAGGATAAGGTGAGCATCAAGGCGGTCTGGCTTGCTCCACAACCTGAGATTCCCTGAATGAATGGAAGGGATATCAAGGATTTTGTGAACTAGTTTACCAGGAACTAAGTAGTGGGCATGACACAATCTGGGTTATTGTGGACCGATTGACTAAGTCTGCTCATTTTCTATCTATGCGACAAGGTTATAAGATGGATTGATTGGCTGGGTTTTACCTGAATGAGATTGTTGCTAGGCACGGTGTGCCGATCTTGATCATATTTGATCGTGATAATCAGTTTAGTTCAAGGTTTTGGCAGTCAATGCAAGAGGCATTAGGAACCCGTTTAGACAAAGTACGGCTTAACCACCCCTTAGACATGACGGATCAGAGTGAGCGACAATCCAGAACTTTGAAGACAAGACTTAGAGCATTTGCGTCCTTTAGACTTTCGAGGGAAGTTGGATGTATCATTCTTCCTTAGGTGATTTATCGTATAACCAATAGTTTTCACCAATAGTTATCATTCTAGTGTGAGATGTGCGCTGTTTGAGGATTTTTATAGTAGAAAGTATCGTTGCTTGATTATGTGGGCAGAGATTGAAGAGGGTCAGTTGATAGGGCCTGAGTTAGTGCAAGAAACCACTGAGAAGATCTCACAGATTAAGGATAGACTTAAGGCTTCGCGTGATCGCCTAAAAAGTTATACCAATAAGAGGAGGAAACCTCTAGAGTTCAGTGTTGGTGACTATGTCTTGTTCAAAGTATCGCCTTGGAAAGGTGTGGTACGCTTTGGGAAGAAGAAGAAACTAGCACCTAGATTTGTTGGACCTTTTGAATTCGTTAAGAAGGTAGGTCTTGTAGTCTATAGACTTGGACTACCTAAAGAGTTAAATGGTGTTCATGACACGTTTCACGTGTCGAACCTTAAGAAGTGTTTGGCTGATCCAACACTGCAAGTGCCCTTGGACGAGATCCAAGTAGATGCTAAGTTGAATTTTGTGAAAGAGCTTGTGGAAATATTAGAGAGAGAGTTCAAGATGCTTAAGCGGAGTAGAATTGCCATCGTCAAGGGCCGATGGAATTCAAAACGTAGACCTGAATTCACGTGGGAGCGTGAAGATCAAATGAAGCTTAAGTATCTGCATTTGTTTAGTGCTGATAAGTAGTTGAATTTTAGGGTCTTTTAAGGGGGTAGAATGTAACCCTTGCCCTTTCTGTGCTTTGAATATTCTAATATTAGTCCTTCGACTATTTGGCGTTTGTCAGT
>BQNB010103627.1:0-23995 GCA_026074375.1 Tanacetum coccineum | reverse complement strand
TTTCTTTGTAAATGAAATAATAACTAGCTTGCCTCTTCTAAAGTTAGAAGAGGCTATATATAGTACTTACAATATACCGAGTATTCGTACCCGACATAAAACCGAAAAACGTACTATTAACTATTAAACTACGAGCTAAAATAAACAGTAAAATACACGGGGTGACCGGGTCTTTTTCTAATATCTAACATGCTGCATCAAGTTCCTCTTGTATTTTCATTATGATTGGTGATATATAATTTGGTGTACAAACAAGAGGAATGACCAAAACTGCAAATGAACAAGGATTTCTCAGTGCTGTTTATGAAGGGAAAACTCATGAAGACCTTCATACTTGTATGTTTTTCCATTTCCTATCCCAGGAAGAACCCAAAGGGGTTACCAAAGCTCTAGGTGATTTAGCTTGGGTAGAATCAATGCAAGAAGAGCTTCTATAGTTTAAGCTTCAAAAGGTTTGGGTTCTAGTGGATTTACCTAAGCAAAAAAGGGCCATTGGTACAAAATGGATTTTCAGAAATAAGAAAGATGAAAGAGGCATAGTCATCAGGAATAAGGCAAGGCTAGTTGCTCAGGGATATACTCAAGAAGAAGGCATAGACTATGAAGAAGTCTTTGCTCCTGTAGTAAGAATTGAAGCCATCAGACTGTTCTTAGCTTATGCTTCCTTTATGGGATTTATGGTGTACCAAATGGATGTCAAAAGTGCTTTTCTTTATGGTCAGATTGAAGAGGATGTATATGTGTGTCAGCCTTCAGGGTTTGAAGATCCTGACTATCCTGATAAAGTTTACAAGGTGGTGAAAGCACTTTATGGGTTGCATCAAGCTCCAAGAGCCTGGTATGAGACCTTGGCCAAGTATCTATTAGACAATGGGTTTCATAGAGGAAAGATAGATCAGACCCTGTTTATCAAAAAGAAAAAAAGGGATATTTTGCTTGTACAGGTCTATGTTAATGATATTATTTTTGGCTCTACAAAGAAGGAGTTATGCCTTGAATTTGAGAAATTGATGCATGACAAATTTCAAATGAGTTCTTTGGGAGAACTCACCTTCTTTTTAGGTTTACAAGTGAAGCAGAAAGAAGATGGAATTTTTATCAGCCAGGATAAATATGTGACTAACATATTAAAGAAGTTTGGTTTTCAAGATGTCAAGACAGCTAGCACACCCATGGATACAGAAAAGCCCCTGCTCAAGGATTCAAATGGTGATGATGTTGATGTCCATCTATACAAGTCAATGATTGGATCATTGATGTATCTTACATCATCCAGGCTACATATTATGTTTGCAGTATGTGCATGTGCCAGATTTCAAGTCACATCCAAAGTTTTACACTCACATGCTGTAAAAAGGATTTTTAGATATCTAAAAGGCCAACCCAAATTAGGTCTCTGGTATCCTAGAAATTCTCCCTTTGATCTGGTGGCATATTCTGATAGTGACTATGCTCGAGCTAGCTTAGATAGGAAATCAACAACAGGAGGTTGTCAGTTCCTAGGATGCAGATTGATATCATGGCAGTGCAATAAGAAAATGGTGGTTGCCACCTCCTCTACTGAAGCTGAATATGTGGCTGCTGCCAGTTGTTGTGGACAAGTACTCTGGATTCAGAATCAAATGCTGGACTATGGATATAATTTTATGCATACCATGATTAATATTGACAATAACAGTACTATATGTATTGTTAAGAATCCTATTTCTCATACTAAAACAAAACACATTGAGATTAAATATCATTTTATAAGAGACTGCAATGATAAAGACAACAATGAAAAAAAGTTTAATTTCAAGTGGTGGAAGATACACAGACAGATAACAATTTGCAGACATACTTACAAAAGCATTAGATGTTGATGGTTTAAATACTTGGTGTTGCAAGTATGGGAATACTAAATCTCATAAAAACCTTAATCTTATGAGACTTTGTAAAGTGTGTAAAGGTTAGCACTGTTAGTTGAACAATTAAGTAACCTAGCCTAAGTATAACTAGTACTGCTAAGTTTATAATTAAGACTGTTAGTTAATACTGTGGTCATAATTAATACTGCTAGTTAAAAACTGCTAAGTTTTAATTAGTACTACTGGTACTGGCAAGAAGACAATACTTTGGTTTGTGATTTCATTGGTTTTGGACTGCATTTGCAGGTAAGCATATTGAAGTACTTTAATAGATAATAGTCTTAACCTCTGAAGTATGTGTTTAAAAATGGGAGGCAAATATTGTGTCAATTTAAGTCAAGCATGGATGGTAAGATATGTGTAACCAAAAGAGGTTGGGACACTAAGATACGTCAGTCTGGTGGTCCCCCTGTAAAAGTTGGTTATGAGGTTGTCCATAAGGAGTTGGGTGACATAATGAAAAGGGCTGTCACTACTGCTTCTAGCTTAGGAGCAAAGTAGGAGAGTGGTAACATAAAGTAAGACACAATTCATGGCAACACTTAATGAGCCAAGTCCTTAGGGAACTGGTTCAGGTAGTGGTCCCAGGTGTCACTTTACCATATTAGGGATGTAGATGCTCAAAGCTAGGGTTCTAGGCTGGCATCTAAAAAGTCAATGACCCCACCTCTCGCAAGAGTTAACAACACTTGGAAGTGGGTTAGGGATAGCATAAGAAAACTAAAGGAAATCTGGAATTTGTACAAAACTCATATGTAAATTGGTGAGAAAAAGAATAAAGAGAATAGTGAGCTAAAACAGAAAGAGAGATGTTAGGATAAAAACAGAAAGATTGATGTTTGAGAAAAAGAATTAGAGTAAAGTGAGCTGAAAAACAAAAAGGAGAGCTTGTGAAGAATCTAAGTTTATGAGGGAATTGCTAGTTTGAACAGAATTGGTATTATACGCTTGGGTGGAATTAAAGTTTTAAAAACTTACTGCTGTGGCTGGCTTAGAGTTAGTACTACTGCTAGTCTAATATTAGTAAATGTCAGGTGACCGTTAGTACTGTTTGACGCATAACAAATTTTTCTTCTCTAAATATAGCAGTTGCAAATTTCCGCCAACAACCTAGCTTATAGGGTTTGACTAATTGGAGAATTCTTGATCTTTCTATATAAACAAAAGATTTCTTCAAGATAAGTACAAATCTTATTCAGTCGGTGTAACTTAATATCTTACAAACTCTCCCTTATCTAAATTACCTTTACTAAACACTCATACTCTCTCCTACGACCATATCCCAGAACTTAATTCACTTTCTATTTCATCCAATGGCGAGTTTGGAATTTTGCGACAAGCATAACATGGTAGCCATTTTTACCTTGGAAAAACAAAGAAGTGAGGAATTCATCAAATCATTAATTTTCCTAAGTGGAAGTCCACATCAAGTAATGCCTCGAACTGGAAAGCCCAACCCTTTATGTTTCTCTACTTGAACAATTTTGGCAAACTGCTGCTTTATGCACAATTAAGGATGAAGTCAGAGCTATTACTGCTACCATAGACAGAAAGGTTAAGATATTGGTTACTGAGGCCTCCATTAGAAGACATCTCAAGCTTAATGATTCTGAAGGTCTTCCTACTCTTCCTACTACAGAAATCTTTGAGCAATTGGCTCTTATGGGGTATGAAACTACTTCTGATAGTCTTACCTTTCAAAAAGGACATTTCTCTCCTCAGTGGAAATTTTTCATACACACTATACTCCACTATTTAAGTCCTAAGAAGACTGCTTGGGACCAGTTTAGTAGCAATATTGATACTGCTATCATTTGCCTGGCAACAAACAGGGCTTTCAACTTTTCAAAATTCATTTTTGATGCCATGGTAAAGAATTTGGATAACCCACACAAATTTTTGATGTATCCAAGATTCATCCAAATTCTATTGAACAAACACCAAAGACAACTTTTCTCACATACAAGAACCTATCCTACCCCTACCCTTTCAAACATACGTTCAGCAACATGAAAAGACAATCAAAGTGATATTCTTGGGTAGTCACTCCTATATCAAACTAAGCTTGTTCAGGATCAATTCGAGTCGCACACACCATAAACATCCCCCTACAAGAAATTACATATTCACCATCCCTTTCCCTCAACACATCAACCATCACCTCACCACAACACACCCACTTATTAGACTAGAGAAGCCTGCTCAAATGCCCTGATGAACACCTCTTTAAAGTGTTTCTCTCACTGGACGTGATGAGGGAATTATGCAACTAATGAATGACGATTTGTTACTAAATAGACAAAAATAGATTTGTATATCGAGAGATGATATGCAGCAAACAAAGATGGATTTTAGTTCTGCTCTACAAAGCTCATCCTTAGAGCGAAAAGTTGGAGAAGACCTGTTAAGACAACAAAGCTAGGAGAAGAGCATGGATAGTTCTAAACAGATATGAAGAAGAGATGGAGGACCTTCTCAACAAGGAAAATTGCTGAGATTGATAAATACCCCTCCATTTCACTGGTTCAAGATGAAGGAAGTTCATGGGTTTAAGAGGATGCTAAGATTCAAGGGAGGACTAGTGATGACACTGAGATATTTATAACAAGAGAAAAAAAGCACTACTGAGCTTGTAGAAGATTAGGGTAGTGTTAAAAAAGGTCAACCAGAATTTATTACTAGCTAATACTGCCTAATACTGCTATGCCACTTAGGTTCTACTGCTGGAAGAATAGTATACACCAAGAAGGAGAGGCAAAGAAGAGGAAAGATAAGGAAAAGCAAATAAATGACAGAACATGAGACTCAAAGAATATCAAGAAATGGCTTCAAGTTCATATGAAACCCCACTGCATTGATGAAGAATTTAGCCAAGAAGGTACTTATGAAGAAGAACAAGCAAAAGCAAAAGTAAGAACAAAAAAAGAAAGATTAATTGAAGTAAGCTTTATAACTTCAAAGGAGTTAGATGAAAGGGAAGAAGTTCCAGATGAAGCTACTCCAGCTCATGTCATTATAGGAAATGATCCTTCTATGATAAGGTATCATGCACTTAAAATTAGACCTAGATCTGTATCTGAAGTAAGAAAGAATATGTGCATATACTTGAAGAATTAGGAAGGATATAAGATGAAGATTTCAAGGGAATGACCTCTGATGATATTAGACATATATTTGAAAAGGTATGGGATTAAATTCATTCTTTTGTGCCTATGGATTCTGAGTTAGAAGTTCAGAGATTAAAAAGAAAAAGTCAAGAAGTTGAAGAGGAACCTGCTGAGACATAGAAGACTAAAACAAAACAAGTTGAGAGAGAAAGCTCTAAGAAAGCTAGAGGAAAAAGAAAGAAATCACTTGGTAGAAAAAGAGAAAGAGAAACTCTTAGTAAAGAAAGTGCTAATAAATAGAAGTTGGAAGATGATGCTGAGAAAGAAGAACTTCAAGTTTACTTGAACATTGTTTCAAAAGATGAAGGTCTTGATGTTGAATCATTATCAACAAGATATCCAATAGTTGATTGGGAAACACAGCTTCTAGCAGCTGACAAATACTATTATCAAATCAAAAGAGCAGATGGAAATGTTAAACATTACAGTATATTTAGTGCAATGCTTTATGATTTTGATAGGCAGGATGTGCTAGAATTGTACAGATTGGTCCAAGGAAAAGGTTTCAGCCAACCAGTCAGAAGGTAATGAGACTTTTCTTTGGGGAGATTTACAGATATGATGGAACCTAGTGAATAAATATCATATGGAGAAATCAACAAAGACTAGAATCTAATAAGCTAGAAGTTACATAATTTTTGTGGAGTTCATGTGCCGTTAATGAATACTGGTTTAGTAATTCACATTATGGTTGAAAAGAAATATCCTCTATCACAAGATACTCTCTCAAAAATGTTAAAGCCAAAGTTAAAAGTTGACTACATAAGTGAAAGTGGTTTATGAGCTCATCAGGTTTGTCAAGTCACAAATTCAGCAGTAAAGTGTGTTTGAAAGAATCCTTAGTAGAAGAAGACTAGAAGATTTTATTCAGAAGAAACTTGAGATTTGAAGGTAAATCACAAGTTTAGGGGAGGATTGTTAGGAATTAAAATATCTACACACTTAGTACTACCAAGCCCAAGACTTGGTACTGTTAGTGTAAGTTAGTACTGCCAGTACTAACTTAAGATTGCTGAAGGAAACTTAGTACTGCCGACTAAATTAGTACTGGCTAGAAGAAAACTTAGTACTGCCAGAGGTAACTTAGTACTAGCTAGAAGTCTCAAGACATCTGATGATGACTTAGTACTAGCTAGTGTAGTTAGTACTCGCTTAGTGTTTACCACGTGGTATGATTTAGTATCTGCTTAGTGCACAACATGGTTATCAACATGCATTATCTGAATAGAATATGTTAGTTTTTTAGATTATAGAATACATGTAAAGCTAGATCTAGATCTAGAACTGATTAGAGTTTTATGCAAGTTGTTGTAAGCCTTCCAGGACTCCTTAGTGTATAAAAAGAGGTCCTGAGGCATAGAGTAAAAAACAAGAGTTAGATATAAGTTCATAGTTTCAAGGTTCTTGTAACCCTAATATTGTAAGAGTATTCGCATTATTATCAATAATATTAGAGCTTGTATTGTTAAACTCATTGTTCATAGTTTTACTGTTTCATTAAACATTCTTGTTCATATTAAAGATTAGTTTCTGCATAGTCTTTAATACACTCAAACACAGTTTCTACCATAGTTGTGTTAGATTTATCTAGCATAACTAAACCTTGTACAAGCCAAGGAACTCTCAAGTTCGGGACTCACAATCTATAATTTCTACTGGTTCTTCAACGAAGTGTAGTTTATCATCAATGTGTATTTCGTCCAACAAAATTGGCAACGGCTCATCAGATAAACACTTTTTTAGATTGGATACATGAAACGTGCTATGAACCCTACTTAGTTGTTGAGGAAGTTCGAGTCTGTAAGCAACAATTCTCACTTTGGCAATCACCTTGAAAGGTCTAATATACCTTGGGTTCAACTTCCCTCGTTTGCCAAAACGAATAACCCCTTTCCAAGGTGATACCTTTAACATTACTCGGTCGCCAACTTGAAATTCTAAAGGCTTACGTCTCACATCGGCATAACTCTTATGGCGATCATGAGCGGCTTGAATTCTTTGCTTGATTTGAACAATTTTCTCGGTTGTCTCATGGATGATTTCTGGACCGTTGAGCTGAGTGTCTCTGACCTTGGCCCAGCAAACAGGTGATCGACACTTATGACCATAAAGTGCCTCAAATGAGGCAGCTTTAATGTTAGCATGATAACTATTGCTGTATGATAACTCAGTTAGCGGTAAGTGTCTTTCCTAATCATTTCCAAAGTCTATCACGCAAGCGCGTAATATTCTTTCGCTTTGCCCATCGGTTTAAGGATGATAAGCAGTACTCATGTCTAAACGAGTACCCAGAGCCTTTTGAAATGCCCTCTAGAAATTTGATGTAAATCTACCGTCACAGTCACAAATGATTAAGACTGGTATTCCATGTCTCGTGACGACTTCTTTCAAGTACAGTCTAGTCAATTTGTCCATAGAGTCATTTTTCTTCATCGGTAAAAAGTGTGCAGACTTGGTAAGACGGACTACAATTACCCAAATGGCATATACCCCATTTTAACGTCCTTAGAAGCTTAGTAATCTATACCATGTGATATTGTCCCACTTCCATAAGGAAACACATGTTGCTCCGATAACCAGATGGTTTTTGGTGTTCAGCTTTGACTTTTAAACACGTCAAACACTTTGAACATAGGTGGCAATGACGGCTTTCATGTTGGGGCCACCAGTATAATTTTTTTGCTTCATGTCCTTGGTAACATTTTTGTCGAAACCTGGATAGAACATAATATTTTGACTGTGGTGACTCAAGCATAAATCATAAGTCCTTAGGTCACGTAACATGGCAACCAACTTCTGTTATTACAAACACAGTGTTCCATCAGCACGCGTTTCAACTTTCCTTCCGTGGTTGTCTGCTTCTCATGACTTTTCACCAGCATACCCCTACATCTCATCCTTAAGATTTTCTAGTTTTTCTTGCTTAGTCTGGCTTCCTAAATTTTCTGGGAGATCCAAACCAATAGTCCAAAACTAAGGCCCGAACATGTAAGTCTTAATTCATTCTTTCCTGCTTAAAGCATCAACCCCTACATTTGCTTTTCCTGGTGAAACGAATTTCAAATTGTAATCACTGAGCAATTCCCAACCAACAACGTTGTCACGTGTTCATTTCTTTTATCAAGGATGTTTTGCAAACTAATGTGATCGTTTGAACATGTACACCTTGGATCCATTAGATATGTGCCTCTAAATCTTTAGAGCGAACACTGCTGCTATCTAGTTCAATTCAGGGTGGTGTAATTCCTTCTCATGAATTTTTAGTGGTATGTCATACATAAGGCATCACCTTCTCGTTTTGCATTAAGACACCACCTAATCCTTTATGCGACGCATCACAATAAATGATAAAGTTCTCAGCTACTTCAGGTAAAGCCAAGATAGGTGCGCTACACAGTTTCTCCTTCAATAACTGGAAAGCTGCTTCTTCTTTGTCACCCCAATCAAACTTGACCTTCTTCTGGGTTAGCTTGGTCATTGCAAATTTAGTGGGATTTTTAAGATCTTAATTTGAATCTTAATAGTAACCGACGATAGAAAGGAAAGGAAAGAAAAGACCTAAAAATTAACGGATCTCCGTTGGTGACCTAGGAGATGCCTAATCTTTAATTGACTCAACTTGGTGGGATCACCATTGAATACCCTGGCTGTCAATCATGTGACCGATGGAACTGTACTTTTGAATCCAAAATTCCACACTTAGAGAAATTTATGCATGACAACTCCTCTTTCCTTAACAACACCAAGATTAACTTGAGATACTCATCGTGTTCTTGCTTGATTTTGAGTAGATTAGAAAATCTGTCAAGTAAAGACAATCATGAAAGTTTGTCCGATATGGTTTTCACACCCGATTCATGAGGTCCTAAATAACAGCTGGTGCGTTAGTTTAAAACCAAATGGCATAACTTGAAATTCATAATGGCTGTAACGAGTTCTGAATGCGATCTTCGGGATGTCTTCTTAACGAACTCTCAGTTGATGATAACCCAATCTCAGGTCGATCTTCGAGTTGACAGTCGACCCTTGAAGTTGATTGAATAAATCGTCAATTCTTGGAAGTGGATAACGGTTCTTTACCGTTAGCTTATTTAATTCTCGATAATCGATGCACATCTGGCATGATCCATCCTTCTTCTTGATAAACAAGACCGGAGCTCCCCAAGGTGAGGAAGTGGGTCTTATAAAGCCTTTGTTGAAAAGTTCTGCAGTGATTCGATAATTCTTCATCACGGATGGAGCCAAGTCGATAAGGCGCCCATGCTACAGTGCTGCACCAGGTATCAAACCGATTTTGAAAATCCACTTGTCAGGGTAAAACCCCAAGTCCTCGAGAAATAATTTCAGAAAGTCTCGAACAATTGTACAGTCTTCAAGTCCACTTCTCCCTGACTTGTCTTCAACCTTCTTCGTGGTAATAATGCCAAAAAGACTTGACATCCCTTTAGCAAATATTTCTGAGTTTTGGTGCACGATGTGATGTTTAATCGAGACTCGTGTCCATTGTTGCTTCTGTTACCTCGAACAATCAAGATTTCATTTCCAAAGGGGATACGAAGGATCTTCTCATCACAGACGATTACAGAATGATATTTTGATAACCAGTCCATGCCAATTTATGAAGTCAAAACTGGCCCAGCTCTATGGGCATAAATCGATGTTTAATGGATGATAATGAACATTCAAGGTGCAACCCGGTATAAGGTAATTAACCTAAATTATTCTACCAACAGCTAACTCGACATATTTTCCCTCACACCCCATAACCATGGTCTAGTGTAGTTTGGGATGATACATCAAAAGAACTGAATGCAGTAGACACGAAACTCCATCTGCACCATATCAAATAAAATCAAAGCATACCGGTTTTTAAAATAACGTAACCCATAACAACATTGAATTTTGGGTTGGTCCCTGCAGTACCCACAACCATAACTCTTCCACATCTACAGTCCCACTTGATTTTCCTTGTTTTTTTGTCTTTATAACTTAGGCAAAAGCAATCCTTCTTGAAAAAGAACCCTGAGCTTCCACACTCAAAGCAAAGCTAAAACCTTTGATTTCCCATGGCTCTCTGGTTTTGTTGTAGCACTTAGATTCTAAGTCACGAGCCGAATGGCCAGTCCTTTTTCAATTGGTGCATTTAGGAGCAACTGCCCATCATGATAGTAGTTGCATTTAGGGCACAGAGGTTTAGATCCTCCGTACGGTTTCTTCTCCCCAGGCCTTGCAGTATAGGCCCGTGCCACATTATGCCTTTTGAATGGCTGATGTTGGTTCTGGTTGTTCCTTGAAGTGTCATCAAACTTTTTTTTGTTTCACTTGACTTTCAGCAAGAGTGCAAATCTTTTTGACCATATATTTCAGTTGCAAATTCAATTACATCTTGCATGGTCTTTGGCTTTGATGCCATCACACTGCCATGGCTCAGTCGGGCAAACACCGACCTGACTTTCTATCTCATAAGATCTTCGAAACATTCCTCCTTCACATCAATGCCAATTCTTAAAAATATTGATTATAACTCAGCACATAGGTACCCTTTACCTTTAAGTTCTACAATTTATTTTCCAGCTTCTTGATCTCGCCTCTTGGGCAGTATTTATCAGTCATCATCTTTTTCAGTGCCTTCCATGTCATTCCGTATGCAACTTTATGACTGACAGTCTTAACGTGGGAGTTCCACCATGTTAAGGAATTTCCCTAGAGAGTACAAGTAGCAAACTTGATTTGACATGCGAATGTGCAGTTGCTTATATGGGGAAAACAATACTATCTTTCGAACCAATAGTAAGACCAACGACTCTTTCAGTGCCTTTGATGTTCAAGTTACACTTTAGGAAGTCATATAGGTGCTTCTCTCGAGCAACAGGTGCTTGTCTCCCTTATGCCAGATCCAGAATTCAAGGCTGTCATCCTCATTTATGCTTCTGTTACACGTCATGCACTGCCAATGCACTCAACAATGCCCAGGGCTATCATGCCCAAATTTGAGCATCAGTCTAGGGTTAGGAGATTGGTGGTAGTGGTCTCTTGAGGCATTTCTGCTAATATCACAAGAAAATATAAAACACCATTAGATTTCATAAAATCATAATCGCGACATGACATATGCATAAAATAAACTAAGATTACAACACATAGTGAAATACACAATTAAAGTGAAATCGACAATGATATAAATAAATCAACATTATTTCATAATAAATTTGATAACATACATGATAATACTTGGTTACAACATGACCAATACAAATGAGATACAAAATGAAAAAACAGCCTAAGGCAATGCTAGCTGGGAATTACCTATAATACTTATCATGCCATATAAGATGACTAGATGAACAAAAGATCCATACAGCTTACTAGCTGGGAGTTACCCCAAAATCCTTTACCAGCTATACTTGATACTAACAAATGGTAACAACACTAACAACTACTACTAGCATCTCTAGGCGTCAGTGCTTGCCGGCCCCCTAGCCTCTAGTGTCCTGAAACTCCAAGAGCTTAGTCACTGCTTTAAAGTGATGAAGTCTGACCACAATGTCGCAACTAAAGTCTCAGTGATCCAATGGAAAGTATCCGTGTCTAAAACTGAAATGTCATGTGTTCATGAACCTGTGCTCAGATATGGCATAGAGGGGGGCTCCAAAAAAAAATAAGCCCATTGGGGGGGTTTTTAAAAAAAAAACGCCTTGCTGCTATTCAATAGAATGTGACCATGCCTCCTGGAGTGTCCTAGCCTCCTATCTAAATAGTATAGTTTATGGTAATGGAATCGCCTTATCTTTGAATAAAAGTAGACTTAAAGAAGCAGGCCCTCTAAAGAACTTGTCCACCTAGCGTCTCCAACGAACATGAGTCTCATGCGTATCCCGAGCAGAGTATGGCAATATCTGTACTCTCTGGCTGTAAATCCTCCAAATAGTGTGCTCTCTCCTCTATATCTCTACATGTCATCCCAAACAATGTCAATCCCATACTAACCTCTCTAGACCATAGGGGTGTCAACGGTGGCATGCCATAGCAGCAACATCAATCCAGGCTGTCTAGCAGCAACAGCTCTGAAACTCTCCCCCACCTCATACCTAGAGTGGAGAGTCAAAGATACCTCTTCTGAGGCGGTAAGTCAGCCTTATGAAAAAAAACAAAAAAATATCAATCCCTACGGTTAATTAAGTAATAGCAAAGGTGATGATGGTGCAGGTAATGGTAGTGGTGGTGATGCAGCTCTTATCCAAATCCTGATTGCTCTATAGCCTAAAGGTGCCTTAACATAAGTAGGACTAGCAACACTAGGTGGTGGTAGAGGTAATGGTGGAGATGATACATGTAGTGGTGGTGAAGGAATCTGAGGAAGTTGATATGATAGTGAAGTAAGTGGAGATGGTGGCGGTGATGATGAAGGTAGTGTAGTAGCAACCACAGCAATGAGTGCCTCGGTAGCAGCGATTCAGTTCGGGTCCGGACAGATAATCCAATCCCTGCGAGGTCTAGGTAGATGGGTGGTGTAGGTGGCAGATTATCCGTCTCAAATGCCTCTGTATCCTCAACTGAGTGAACAGGATCAATAGCAGGTACTACAGTAGAGTTGGCCATGCTCGTCCTCCTCATCCTCGTCCTCCTCTAGAGCCTCCTGATCCTCCTCCTCCTCCTCCTCATCATCATCATCATCCCCTCTATCAGTGGGATAGTCCACATGGATCCTCCTCCTCGTCCGTTATCTGATATGGAGCAGTCACGTAGCCTGGTGATAGGGCTGTAGGTGAAGCATCAGCAAGTAGAGGCTGATCCTCCATAGGTGCCTCATCATCAGATGGTGCCAAGTACTCTGGGTACTCGGGCTCAGGAACATACTCTAGTGAATGTGGTGCCTGTTCTGGCTCCTTAGGGCCAGGCACGTAGTCTGGTGAAGGTGGGTGCTCAGGACCAGGCACGTAGTCTGGCGATGGGGGTTGATATCATCAAATAACGTCATATTTTACCATCATTTATCCCATACATTTTACCCACTTTTATATAATTATTGCAAGATATTGGTACTTAATTGCTTAAAGTTTATGATTGCAGTAATTATGGAGTAACTTGTGAAGACGAAGCTAAAAGGCGCAATTCTGGAGCTAAAACGAAGACATTTGAAGTAAACTGTTATCTGCTACTATACGCCGTATCTAGCAAAGAAGATACGACGTATCAGCGCCAGCTCATCACAAGAAACGCGTAATGATCAATCCCGATCTGCCGTATCCACTACTCACCTATACGCCATAGACACAGTTGTTCACCAGTCAAAGATATGCATTAAATGTGACTGTGTAATAATCTTGATTGATTATGATCTTATTGTGTGCGACTTTAAGGAAATTAACCCTATACGCCGTATTCATCCTTTTACATACGGTGTATCCAGGTGTTTTTCAGACACTATAAATACGAGGCTCAAATACGAGTTTCAGTGTACAATATCATATTCTCTATATAGTATACATCTGAAGTCGAATTTCTCAAGCCATAAAATCCCCGCCCCCCCCCCACCCCCCAGAACCCCCCCCCGCACCAAGGTCGAGCACCACTCCTAATCCATAGAAGACATCGTGTAATTCTTACTTTCTTAATCATTCAGTTTTTAATTGTTTGCTCACGCATTGTAAACATTACAATGATAGTAGATAATACCCTCTAGTAATAGCCATGTAAATGAAGATTATAATGTTTGGTTTGTTTTAATCTGGCTTGCTTAATTTATCATTGTTGTTTAATTATGTTTATCGCCTTATGCTTGTTTATGTGCTTGTACATGCGACCTATTATTCAGTTGGGTCTAGTGAGACTTAACATGTAATCTAGATGCTAGGATAGCTCTCCATGTTGTGTTTTGTATGCCCAGACCAATAGGATCACAAATGACACCCTATCCTTACCTTTTGATTATGAGCTTAGTTAGACTAGTAGGTGACCCGATAATTGTTCAACCAGTATTATTCTTAATTAATTAATATTGATTTGGGTGGTGGACTACCGTGTATAAAACAACATCAAGCAATAAGTGGGTAAAGTCCCGATGGGCTAGGGTATTAACAGGATCACCACTGCTTTAATTCCCTATGATAGATTATAATTAGACTAATGGATGCTTTATACGGATGCGTTAATCGTGACAGGATTGTTCGTATCTAGGTCTTAGAAAGAAGAACCGCCTAAGTCTTATGAATGATATTCCGCCTCGAAATAAGTAGCCATTGCACTAAATAAACAAATCAACATTTAATCGGATTTAACATGGTTAATATAGTTTTCTATTATTTGGCTTGTACCGCTCCTTATCTTGTGATTATTTGATTTCGTGTTTATTATGTTTAGAATTAATATTTGTCACCACTAAACCTGTGTCAGTCTCTCAAGCTGAAAAACCTCATTTACCATTAGTAAATATGTACAACATGAGTTTAACCAGTAATTAGACTAATCTAGATAGATTAAAATACTGATAGAATATTAGGTTAACTTTTGCTCTTAGTGTTCGACCCCCTACTTACCGTGAAGCTACATCTTGACCGGGTACACTGCCCATTAAAGTGTTGTTTTTTGGTTTGTCAGCCAAATATAAATGTGAAACTTGATAATCACTAAATAACACCACAACGACAACACACCATGTTTTTGGCGCCGTTGCCGGGGTATGAATTGTTTAATCTTTATTCTTATTAGTATTTCTAACTTTTAACTTGCCTAGTGTAAATCAATTAATTAATTCTGATTGTTAATTGTGTAATTTAATTGTGTGTTTAAATTTATTGCGTTATTTAATTGTGTTTTAAAAAGTAATATGTTCTAATTGATCACCTGATACGGCGTATCCACCAGTTGGATGCGGCGTATCTAACCTTCTACTCAGGATAGCGTATGGTCTATATAGTCTAAATGGCGTATCTGTTCTCCCAAACAATACGGCGTATTTTGTGAACACTATACGGTGTACTGCTATTAAATTGACTCATACGGCATATTCTGATCAATAAAATACGGCGTATTTGTCTTCTGATACTGTAAACAGAACCTAAAATTGATTTCCGTGTTTAATTTTCTGTATTCCTTTTTCTAAGAGCATATCCTACTGATTGATTCTCTATTTCAGGTGGTGCATGACACGGAGTTCCACTAAAGAACTACTTACACCTTTTGAAAACCTGAAATAAGTATTTCGCTCAAGAAGGAAGCATTTCAAAACACCAAGCCTTATAGAATCGAATTCACCAGAGTTCGATCAATTTTCTAAAATCGAAGAGCATATTGAAGAAGAAGAAGTTACAAAAATAATGGCGAAAACAATGGAGCACTATATGAGTAAAACTCGTGGAGAATATGGATCAGGCGTTGCTAGGCCCAAGATTGATGTTAATGCCCAATTTGAACTGAAGGGGAAATTTCTCAAAGAACTTCGTGACAATACTTTTAGTGGTTCGGAACACGAAGATGCAAACGAACACATCGAAAAGGTTCTAAAGATTGTTGACTTATTCAGCATTCCAAACGTAACTCAAGATCAAGTTATGCTTCACGCCTTTCTTGTGTCCTTAACTGGAGCCGCAAGCCGTTGGCTCAGAAATGAACTGGCTAGTTCGATCACAACCTGGGAAGTCTTAAAAATGAAGTTTCTAAACAAATACTGTCCACCTGCACGTACCGCAAAAAAATAGAGGAAATTAACAACTTCCTGCAAGAACCCGATGAAAGCCTTTTCCGTGCATGGGAAAGATTTAAAGAATTGATGATGAAGTATCCTCAACACTACCTAACTGACATGCAGGAAGTTATCTTGTTTTACAATGGGCTCGATGTTTCAACAAGACAAATCCTTGAGTCAAGAGGTGCCATCCCAACCAAAACTACTGCAGATGCTAAAGTGGCCATCAAAGAAATGACTGAATACTCGCAGAAATGGCACAATGGAACATCTTCAAAGAACAGGAGTACTGAAACTTTTAACGGGCTGGCTGCTATCCAAGCCTAACTCAACAGTCTTGGTAGAGAAATTAAAATAGTGAATGAAAAAGTGCATGTTGCTCAGGTCAGATGTGAACTATGCAAGGGACCTCATTATACAAAGGATTGTCTACTCAAGGAAGAAGGAAATACTTTAGAAGAAGCTTACTACACACAGTTTGGTACACCCTTTCAACCTGGTGGATAATACAGAGCAGCGGGGCCAGGATTCTACCAGCGCAACAATGGAAATTCTTCATACCATGCTCAAAGAGATACTATGGAAGAATCGCTTGTCAGATTTATGAGAGAATCAGCTCGAGGCATGAAGAAGAACTCGATCATCTTCCAAAGCGATCGAGCTTTTGTACTGATGCAGCAATAAGAAATCAAGGAGCAACGATTAAAACCTTGGAACTACAAATTGGACAAATGAGCAAAGTATTGCAAGAAAGAGGTTTTGGAAGTCTGCCCAGCTCTACAAAAACAAATCCGAGAAACCAAGTCAAATCGATCTCGACCGCTATAGCTGATTTATCTGAGATATGCCGTATGGTTCTGGGTCCATACACGCAACGGTTACCATGCAAGATACATATTTCTGAAGCAGTTCCCTCTTGCGCAAGGCGATCTTTAACTACTATTGTGATGACTGGAAGGAGGCATGATGGGTGAAGATCTTGGAGCTTCTGGATCTCACCTGCCTTGGAAGAAAAAGAGATCAAGGAAGCTTTACCTTACTTTTTTTATTAATAATGTTTGTTTTGTTTAAATGCCTTTGTCGACTAGGAGCAATTATGTGGAGTGTTATGCCTTTTTACTCTATACCAACTAGTCTTGGAGTTTTGTCTCACACTAGGTTGACCTTAAAATTGACTGATTGATTTAGGACCATAAAACAAACAAGGGGAATAGTGAGAACTTTGCTAGGTAGGATTTGCAATTTGTTTTCCCGATGACTTTATCATTTGGACATAACGAGGATGATGATGTCCTTTGATCTTCGGGTTGGCCATTCTTGGGCAATGCCCATGTCAGTTTGATGTCTATAAAGAAAAGTTACTTCTAAGGGCCGGGAAGAAAAAACTAGAGTTTTTTAAAAGTATTAATCCTGCCATCTATACATGATTAAACGAGGGTCTTTATGGAATAAATGAGAGTTGGGAAAAAGGTCAACTTAAAGACCTATCTGAAACAAAGTGCTTCCCGAAGGAACCCGATTGTTTTTAATTTGTTTTGGGTCGCTATAAATTGTCTTGAATTTAAATTAATTGGTTTAGTTGTGTCTTCCCACGACATTAAAATACGGCTATCGAAACCACCTCAGGATTCGGCGTATGTATGTCTGGACGTTATCTGTACTTAATTTCTAGTTAGTATTTAGATTTCCATTATTTAAATTATTTTAGCCGGTTTACATACGGCATATCCTAGGGTTTGGGATACGGCATATTGTAATCTGTACAGTTGTGTGTTTAATTCTTTGCCTGTTTTGTAGGATAGCCGAAGTAGAAATTGCACGAACGTCTTCTAAGATTTCATGCAGGACCTTGCTGCACATGAAAATCGACTTAATGGTATAATCTGAAAATGTCTCGTGTTGAACTCTCATTGGCATTCTAAAGCCCTCGTCAACACACTCTTTGCTTAAACACTTAAAATGGAGAACCATCCAGAGCAAACTATCAGGGGAGTTTCCTTGTTCTAATTCTATTTCCTGTATTATTTAACTATTTTATCTATACAACAAGGACGTTCCAGAGGCCGCTGAGGATGCTCTTGCTGATGACGAGGGTGCTTAGGCTGATCCAAGCACCAGCCAGGCAACCTCCCACCATCCGCACGCTCCTTAGCACAGACTATGTCACCAAAGGATCGAGCGTATTAGGGAGGTGATCGCGAGTTGTGGCAGAGTGTTATAAGCCTTTACGAGGAGTTGTCTGAGGAGCTCTATTACGGCAAAAATAGAGTCTTCACCTGGTGGATCAGCTGAATGACACAGCTCAGGACGCCAGTGGCCGTATTGTAGGCATTTGATAGACCCTTGTAGGTAGCGCACGCTTGCCATATCAGTGGGAGTCAATGCGCGGACAGACGACGCCATCACCTCAGAAGCACCGCATACAGAGGTACCAGCCGACCCTGATCTCTCCCTTTACTACTCTTGATTATTATCATATTTTGCTGGACTTGGACTGATATTGATTGGGCTTATGAAACATGACTGCCTCATTATCCTTTTTAATTTATATGATGATATGATTTTGGTTTATTGGTGTGATTTAGAAATCAGAACATGGCAGTAAGTTCAGCTCATCACAGGGATTAATTGGTTTTCATGAAAACGCAAGAATAATTAATGGTAAGTGTGTGTGAAAAGAAGGAAAAAAGGTCAAACTTAACGACCAATTGAAACAAAAGTGCTTCCCGAGAGACAACCCGGTTGTTTATAAATTATTTGTCGCATTTAAATTGTTTGAATTTTAATTAATTGTTGAGTCTGTCTTCCCAGACATTACATACGGCGTATCGAACCCCTCAGGATACAGCGTATGTATGTCTAGACGTTATCAGTAATTTTTAAATTCTAGTTTTTAATTTCCAACATTTAAATTATTTTCGCAGGTTTACATACGGCGTATCCTAGGGTTTGGGATACGGCGTATCATAACCTGTACAGTTGTGTGTTTAATTGTTTGCTTGTATTGTAGGATAGCGGAAGTAGAAATTGCACGAACGTCTTCTAACTTTCATGCAGAACCTTGCTGCAAACGGAATCGACTTAATGGTATAATCTGAAAATGTCACTTGTTGAACTCTCATGGGCATTCTGAAGCCCTCATCAACACGTTTTTTGCTCAAACACTCAAAATGGAGAACCATACGGAGCAAACTATCAGGAGAGTTTCCTCGTTCTAATTCTATTTCTTATAGTATTTAAATGTTTTATCTATACAACGAGGACGTTGTATAATTTAAGTGGGGGGATGGAGAATTAGAACATACTTGTCCTTATTTTTACAAATAAAATGCTAAAATGCTTAAAAATGGATCAAATTTATTTTTTTAGCATACTTTTTGTAAAAAATCACTAGTTACATTATCTCGCGTACTATAACCCTTATTGTCAATTTGTGAGAATTAAGCATATCCGTTTCTAACTGCTTACTAAAAATTCCACAAATATGAGTGTGTCGGTGATGTAGTAGACTTTAGAACATGGCCTGGTATATCACTCTAGACCTCAATGATGAGAAATGTGGATTTAGATGGAGCAACATGCTTGACTGGTAAATTTCTAGGAATAAACTAAAAAGCCTACATGTCGTTATATTAACTAACTACACTGGTTAGTTAACTCCCATGTAACCCTTTGCTTACTCTCACTTTTAGAGTAAGATACCCTTAGAATAACCTGCTGAGCCATTCCTTTCTTTTTTTCCACACCAATTAAATTGTTTCGTTTTAGCTTTACGCCTAAGCCTACTGTGTAGATTAAAGCCTATTTTAATCAAAGTTGCTAGTTTCTTTTGTGTAAAGTCTTGTAGTTCCTGCATCAAAGTGAAATTTTTCTGTCTCTGTAATAGTCGGGAAAATTGCACATTGCAATGGGAATATTTGTAGCTCGTGTATTTTTGCTACATTCACGATTATGTATTATGTCCGAAGAAGAAAAGATCAAAGGAAGAATTAGTCGGACGAATGATGATAGTAAAGACGGTGATATTACACCGAGATTTAAGATTTATTGTTGAAAAAAAATAGTTGAAAGAAAGATAGTCGGTTCATTGAGCTTATACCGATGAAATTATTTGAAAGGATCGATTATTCGTTGATACATGCAAAAATCAACGATGTGAAGTATTGTAAAAAGTGGCCGATATCACCACTTATCTTGTAAATTATGTAAACTTAGGGATGTAAGGGAAGTTGACCATTATGGGAACGCCAACTTAGGTTGTCTTTGTCATTTATATGATCGAGGCATTTATTTATATGTTCAAGTCTTTGTCATGGAATGGTCGAGAAAGTTACTAGCAATCGTACCTTATTTGTTGGCTTTAATATATTTGTTTTGTATATTTTATTTAACAACCATTTACTTCCCTTTCCTTATAACTAACCTTTGGATCTACTCGAATGAGGATGTGTACGAGTGTGGATGTCTATTCCATCGTTACGGCCATGTATGCATGTCTCAGCTACTTTGTTAAATGACGACCTTCGGTGAAAGTCAAAAGCTCCATACCTTATACCATTCTTCAACCTAAAGATTAAAGAATGATCAACCCTAAGCCTATTTATAAAAATCTAATTTACCTTTTGACTTTATACTCCTTAGCTCTAGTGGTGGAGATGTGTATCTTTGCCAATATTATGATATGAAGCTAATCACGACCGACCAAATAAGCGTACCACTTAAATGTTACACCCTACATTAGTTGAGTGATCTGAGTGTTTTCATTTCCATATTTTGTGAGGTGCTTGGTTTTGTACAGGTGGTTAGAACAAAAAATTGCTTAACGAAAAAATCCTTAACCTCGGTTGGGATACATTTTCAAAACTTTTCTAAAGTCTACTTGAGGACAAGTAGGATTCAAGTGGAGGGATATTTGATATCATCAAATAACATCACATTTTACCATCATTTATCACATACATTTTACCCACGTTTACTTAATTATTGCAAGATATTGGTACTTAATTGCTTAAAGTTTATGATTGCAGTAATTATGGAGTGATTTGTGAAGACGAAGCTAAAAGGCGCAAATTCTAGAACTAAAACGAAGACATTTGAAGAAAACTCTTATCTGCTACCATACGCCATATCCAGCAAAGAAGATACGACGTATCAGAGCCAGATCATCACAAGAATACGCGTAAGATCAATTCCCAATTTGGTGTATCACTCTTCACCTATACGTCGTATGCACAACAGGTCGTTGGTCAAAGATTTGCAGTTAATGTGATTGATGGCAATTAATCTTAATTGATTTGATCTTATCGCAAACTCTAAGGAAATTAACCTCATACACCGTATGCACCTTACTCCATACAACATATCCAATCAATTTTCAGACACTATAAATACGAGACTCAAAAACGAGTTTCAGTATGCAAAAATTACATTCTTCATACCATACACTCTGAAGTCAAATTTTCCAAGAGATAAGGAGCAGCCAAGGTTAAGCACCAACCACAATTCCATAGAAGACATCATGTAATTCTTACTTTCTTAATCATTTGGTTTTTAATTGTTTGATCATGATTGTATGATTACAATGATTGTGGGCTAATACCCTCGGGTATTAGCCATGTTAATGAAGATTATAATGTTTGGTTTGTTTTAATCCAGCTTGCTTAATTTATCGTTTATTATTTAATTATGTTTATCGCCTTATGCTTGTTTATGTGCTTGTACATGCGACCTATCATTCAACTGGGTCTAGTGAGACTTAACACGTAATCTAGATGCTGAGATAGCTCTCCATGTTGTGTTTTGTATGCCCGGACCAATAGGATCACAAATGACACCATGTCCTTACCCTTTGATTATGAGCTTAGTTGGTACCCGGCAGTTGAGGCCCCGATAATTGTTCAACCAGTATTGTTCTTAATTAATTGGTATTAATTTAGATGGTAGACTATCGGTGTATAAAACAACATCAAGCAATAAGTGGGTAAAGTCTCGATGGGCTAGGGTATTAATAGGATCACCGCCGCTTTAATTCCCTATGACAGATTATAATTAGACTAATGGATGTTTTATGTAGATGCGTTAATCGTGATAGGATTTTTCGTATCTAGGTCTTAGGAAGAAGAACCGCCTAAGTCTTATGAATGATATGCTGCCTCGAAATAAGTAGCCATTGCACTAAACAAACAAATCAACATTTAATTGGACTTTACCATGGTTAAATACATATTTTCTATTATTTGGCTTTGTACCTTCCTTTATTGTGATTATTTTGATTTTGTGTTTATTTGTGTTAGATTTATGTCACCACTAAATCTGTGCCAGTCTTCGAGGATGAAAACCCCGATTTAAACTAGTAATTATGTACAGAATTGGTTTAAATCAGTAATTAGACTAATCTAGATAGATTAAAATACTGATAGAATTTTAGGTTAACTTTCGCTCTTAGTGTTTGACACCCTACTTACCGCGAAGCTACATCTTGATCGGGTACATTGCCAGTTAAAGTGTTGTTTTATGGTTTGTCGGCTAAATATAAATGTAAAACTTGATAATCACTAAATAACACCACAACGACAACACACCAACTGTTCCCCACTGATTTTCTCACCTCTTACACACACATTCTTTCTGTTCTAAATCAGTTTATAAATCTCTTTCATTCCTTTGATCATTTAATCATAAAGCTTTTTTTCTAAGTGATCCAAGCTTAGATCCTCAAGTGCAAGAAAAGAATACTTCCTACCATCAAGTGAAGAAGTATTATAGCTTAGTGTGTATCCTTGCAATCTTGTTGCAATTGTATTATATCTTGTAAATCATTTGTGTATATTGTGAAGATGTGTATAGTAGTTAGGTTGTTGTGATCATAGGAAGATTAGTTAGATCGTGGTGGTTGTCAAGAGTTTAGAAAGATCGGAGTGATCTTGTTGTTGTCTAGGTGAAATGTTGTGAGGTTGTGAAGTGAAGTGAAGTTGTGGAGTGAAGAGAAGTTGTGAAGTGAAGCAAAGTTGAGAAGTGTTGTGAAGTAGTGTGGTTAGTATACAAGAGTTGTGATAGATTGGTTCTAGCTAGGATTAGAAATTGACATTTGGCTTAGTGTCGAAAATCAGTGTAAGCTTAGTTGTGTACAGTTTTCTCCGCCTAAAGGGAGCTTGTTGACATAGTGAAGAAAACTCTCGAGTTTGGTGCTCGAGGAGTGGAGTAGGGCAAAGAGGTTCTTCGTTACCGAAACATTATAAATCCTTGTGTTGTGGTTTGATCTTTCTAACTCTTATCTCTTGTCTTGCATATTCATTTCTTATCTTGTTATCACTTATTTATTTACTTGTATTATTCATATTGTGCAAACATTAAATTCACATAAAGTCAAATCTAAGTTTTTATAAACAAACTACACATTAAATTAAAAAGCGACAAACTATTCAACCCCCCTTCTAGTTTTCCACACTATTCACCTTATGAAATGCTTTAGGAGCTTAAATCCATGTTTGAGAAACAAGCTGGAGTAGAGCGGTTTGTCCTAATCTAAACTTTTTATGCTTGCAAACAAGAGGGAAAATCAGTTAGCTCATATGGACTTAAGATGAAAGGATATGTGGAACAACTAGAACGTCTTGCTTATGTGCTCCTACAAGATCTTATTGTTGGTCTAATCATGGGCTCGCTAGTGACTTTGCTGGATTTGTAAGGAACTACAATATGCATAACATGGGGAAGACAATTGGTAAGTGCATGCTCTGCTTATTGAGTATGAGAAAAGTTTACCTAAAAAAGGCTACTACACTACAAGTAATGACGATTCAAGGTGGTAGAATCCAGAAAGCCAATAAGAAATCAATTAAAGGGAAAGGTAAACAGAAAGGATAAACATGGTTATATCCCTAAGCCTAAAAACCCTAAACCTTCTACTAAAGAGCACTTGGCAAAGGATGACACCTGTCACCACTGCAAAAAGGTGGCTCATTAGAAGAGGAATTGTCCTACTTACCTTGATGAGTTGATAAAGAAGAAGAAACAAGTTGGCACTGTCAGTTCTTCATGTATCTTCACAATAGAATTATTTTCTTTCTGATATGTGTGAAAACACATATCCTTTTTATATAAAAAAAACCTTAAAAGACCAAAACTGTGCATAAAAAGCTTGTATATCACTTGTTTTATCTTTCTTATTGTGTAGGTACGGATAAAGCAAAAATCCCAAGAAAACGGTTAAAACCGGACAAACATGAACACGAGAA